>OU015765.1:1363716-1493716 GCA_907173295.1 Fagus sylvatica | reverse complement strand
TTTGGGGCAAACATGTAACCAAATTCATCATCAACAACAATAGTACCTTTGATACTAGGAAACCTCGATGCCAAAACAGCCTTTCCGCTCATCATGGCCTCCATTAATGTAAGATCAAGCCCTTGTGGTCTAAGAGTGGGATTTACAAATATATCAATAGCATTATAAAAGGCCTTCAATTGTGAGGGACTCATAGAGCCCAGAACTAGTACTTGAGGACCCAAATCTTTGTACCTTTGCTCCCATGGTCCGGAACCAGCAACAATCAAATAGACATCAGGGTGCTTAGCTATGAGCATGTTGAATGCTTCATAAAGTAGAGGATGACCTTTATCCTTCACCAATCTCCCAGCCACACCAAGTACTAAACTTGCATTATCTGGTACACCAATTCTAGACCTGAACTCTTGGCCTATTCTGAAATCCTTTCCAAACTCATCCTCATCAACACCATTCAGAATTACATGGACTCTTTTATTAGGAATTTGATACACATCCCTAAGCATTTCCCCACAACTATCACTTATAGCAACATGGTGAGCATAGTTCTTGAAAAACCTTATTTCATTTAGTACTTTTGGGACTACCCCTTGTAAACTACTGTTGAAAGCTGGAGATATGGGCTCGTTGGGTCTTCGAGCCAAGTCTTGGAAAATATCAGACTGTAAGCTCTCAAGGGCTATGCCATGCCATGATACAGCAAGGTTTGGAAGTTGGCGAGCAATCCAGTGAGGAAGTGCAACGCTTTCCGAGTGAACCACATCGAATGGTTCCCGTTTGTTCTCTTCTATATATTGTTCCCAAGCTTTGTTATATCGCCATCGCCCCAGTTCACCTTCGTGCCAATGTATATATGGTGAAGAAGTTGGAGCAATAATGTCATGAGGGGGAGGGGAGGTGAAGACATGTACTTGATGGCCACGACGTGCTAGAGCAGTATGTAGGGTATGTGCATGGCGCTCCATGCCTCCTGGTGTTGTACCAATTGGCCATTTTCGAGAGAATACAGCAATCTTCAGAACAATAGGTGGAGGATCGTGAGGGTGTTGAATGAAGAGAAGACGATTCCATGCAAATTGGGCAGCTCGGAGATCACCGGACCAGGGCTTGACATGGTTGGTGAAGGCGGTGCCACATATGGATGTGGTAGGGGTGTGGAGCAGAAAAAGGGCTGGAATGGTGAAGAGAACTATGAAGAATAGGATGGTGCATAGATTGGATTGGGAAGAGGAAATGGGTTTTTTAAGTTTGTTGTTGTTGTTGTTGATGATGGAGGCCATTTTGGGATAGGGAATGAAAATTTGGATGTTTGTGACTTAATTTTCTCATTGATATTAGGATGGTGCTACTACTACTACTAAAATTCATTGCTGAAAAGTTACGAAAAGTTGGACCGGGCAGGTTTTGTGGGGGGAGTTAGGCACGCACTGAAGCAAGTGCGTTTAGGTTGGACTTTGGAGTTTTCTTTAAAAGTGCGTTTGTCACGCCTCTTTTGACAAAAAGTGGGTTCATGTGCCAAATATTCTGTGGCTTGTATGATGGGTGATATTATATGATACAATATAAGCGTTTCATGTGATCACATGGAGCATCCCACCATGAGAGTCTCTAAAACATTCCTTTTTCGTTTTTCTGCTAATGCATTATACCAATAATGCCTATGACAAAGAGAGAAAATACCCACTTTTCTAATTGAATTGTGTTTGCTTGCTTTTGTTTAAAAATTAAGTTTTGTAATAATAAAAAAAATAAAAAATAAAATAAAAAAGTGTACATAAGCTTCAGATGAAAATAACGTAGCTTTTAGGCTAAAATAAACAAACTCATCTTGAACTTCTAAAATCTAAAATCTGAGTTAGTCTTTTCATAATATCTCAAAAAATTTAAGCATATTACAAGAGCTAATATCCAATTTTTTTTTTTTTTTTTTAAATTATGTCCTTAAAATCTAAGCCTAGCTAATTAGCTTACATTTCCAAATGCAATATACATCATTAATGGAATTGACTAGCTAACAAGTCGGCTCAGCTTAGTCCTGTAATCGATTTGGTACAAATCCGGATGAAAGTAGAAGTCAACCATTTAGGTTGGTTTGATCTAGAAGCATCTGCACGTCGTTTTTGACTTAGAAGACCCGTCCCTTGAGGCAGGTTTTCGGTGATTTGTGACGTATTTATTTAAATTTTATCGATGCACTTTGCACTTTTATATGTTAATTCTTTCATTATGTTAACTGTAGTCAACCAAGCAATAGGCTCTTGCTGCAGTGCCATTTGCTTGATCCCAAAGCACTCAGCTAACTTTGCTTTCTCTCTTTAATTGTCGGCACAGATACGTATGACTTTGAGTAACAAATTCAGCTAGATGCCTATGCAGAAGGCTATATTGTCTGCCAATCACATGGAAGGGCTTATATCGGAAGATATGGGTCATGGTTTTAAATCCACAGCAATTTGAGACTAAAAACTCTCTTCAAAAATATTGTATCATTCCCTTTCCTTCTAGTAATTGTAAAGGACCATTTTTTAAGCCCAAATGTGGATTGACTTCCCATTAAGTAATTTGGCTCCAATAATATAAATTACTGCAGAAGTTTAGCAAGCATGATAGGGAGTTTTGGCCCGTTACCGTTGCTACCCACTGACCAGCCGAGATGGGCCTCAAAGATATGAAATTAAATGGATTACTTAAGCACTTGTCTATGAAAGCCCAAGCCCAAAAAAAACTCCTGCTGTCAGCTCCAATATACCATTTCGGGCTTAAGGAGAGGTTTTTAATGAGTAACTAAGGCCCAAGAGCAAGCCCAAGGCCTTAACCCAACCTTGGCCAGCTAGGACAGCCTGTCCATAGGGCCCCACAAAGTCAGAACAGCTTTAATAAAAGCTGAACAAGTAGTAACCCCCTTTTGGGACCCACATTTCTCTCTCCTCCTTTTCAGAAATGGGGGAATGAGCTTGCCTTCCTCATTTAATTCACTTCAGACATGGGAAACATAAGGAAGCCCACCGATTGGTCAAGAAATGCAGCTGAGAATCATAGTTATTGGCTGCATGCTCTGCAACAGTAACCTGACAACACATATTCTTGAGTCAACTCAACCCATATGTATAAAAGCTCATTGAAGCAAGCAAGTTATCATGATGGCATATCTTCTTCAGACCAATGAAGCTCAGAACCCATGGATTGGCCACCGAAATAATAATTATAACAAAGATTCTGGTTGCCATTGGCCACCAGACACGGCAGTAATCCGTGGCAGTATAGATAATCTTATTTTATCTCCACAATCATGACACAACCAGCCAATCAAGGCTAAGGGAGTGACTATTACAGCCCAGCTCTGTGTTAGGTTCACTTCTCCATTTTGTAGGACTTAGGGAATTTGGTTTGGAGGAGGGGAGTGAATCCTATAGGCTATGCTTCCACCAAAATAATGGCCCAAGGCTTACTGGAGGGCATAGCCGTTATTTTCCTGAAAACCAAAGCCAAGAAGCATGCATAACCAGTCCATTATGAAGGGGGTCTGACCCCTTTAATTAAACGAACCAAGAAAACTTAGTTTTCCCACTAAAAAACCTTTTATAAATGGGACCCTTGAGGACAACCTTGGGGGGCCAACACAACAAGCTTAAGCCAAGCCTAGACATCACAATCTTAACCATTTTCATTATCCCAAACACTTACCCACGACCAGATCAAATCACAATATCACTGAGATTGCAAGGATAGTCTGAAGCTCATTACAGAAGTAATCAGACTATTTTCTTCTAAAAACACTCTCTAGTATACTTCCTCAAGTATAGAGTTCTAAGGTCATCTTCAACCTTAAAACTCTGATCCTCAACCCTAAACACTAACCCAAGCCTAAGACACCATGATCTAAGTTCATATTTCCAAAAGTGTCACTTGGCAGATATTCGGGTTACAGTAGTAAACACTATATTGAGCTCTTGGTCTCCTTCAACCTTGAGACTCATACCATAAAAGCCTAAACACTTTCATTTTAACCCCATGCATGCTTCATAGGATTGACTCTCTCCCGCTTAGTCAAATTCATTTAGACTCTACAAGTTCATTGCTTTGGATTCTATTTGTTGCAGCAAATATTAGTGATAAAAAGGTCAGTGGGAGGATTATTACATTTCTAATTCTTTATGTGGATGACATACTACTCATTGGGAATGACGTAGGAGCAATGTCATCTATAAAGATGTGGTTATCTAGTCACTTTGCAACGAAAGATCTTGGTGAAACGTCCTACATACTCGGAATCAAATTGTTTAGAGACCGAAAGAAAAGATTATTGGGACTTTCACAAGTCAATTATATTGACAAGATATTGGCTAGGTTTAGCATACAAGACTCCAAGAAAGGGTTTTCACCTTTCAGATATGGAGTTCATCTCTCTAAGAATATGTGTCCCAAAACACAAGAAGAGAGAGAGAAAATGAGAAACTGTCCTTATGCTTCAGCTGTAGGAAGTCTTATGTATGCAATGCTTTGCACTAGGCCAGACATCTGTTATGCAGTGAGCATTGTGAATAGATATCAATCCAATCCAGGTCCTAAGCATTGGACAGCAGTGAAACATATCCTTAAATATTTAAATAGGACCAAACATTATTTCTTAGTGTTTGGTAGTAAGGATTTGAATATTCAAGGGTATACAGATTCAGATTTCCAGTCAGATATTGATAATAGAAAATCAATTTCTGGATTTGTATTCACTCTTGGCAAGGGTGCAATAAGTTGGAGAAGTTGCAAGCAAGATACTACTGCAGATTCTACTACAGAAGCAAAGTATATAGCTGCAAGTGAAGCTGTGTGGATTCGCAAGTTCATTCAAGAACTTGGAGTTGTTCCTTCTATTGAGTCGCCCATTACAATCCATTGTGATAATAATGGTGCAATTGCAAATGCAGTAGAACTAAGAGCTCATAAGAGAACAAAACACATTGAACGTAGATTTCACTTGATACGTGATATCATACACAGAGGTGATGTGGAAATAACACATATTGCCTCAGCCAACAATGTAGCTGATCCATTCACTAAAGCTTTGCCTCAGAAAGTGTTTGAGAAACATCTTGACACAATGGGTGTTAAATATATCTATGATTGGTTTTGAGTGCAAGAGAGAGATTGTTAGAATTATATGCCCTCAAAACCAATTCTATGAATTTTATTTTATAATAAATTTGTTCTTTCACATACATGATTATTAAACGTATATTTATTATTTAAATGTGGCATATGATGTCATATTTGTGGAAAAATCATGCTAATGGTTAAGGAACCAAATGCAGGGAGTAATGATTTTTCATAAACTTAAAATTGTTCTAGGCTGTGGATGTTAATAGAATATCAACACTAAAGCCTACACTTGTTGTGCTTCTATATGATAGGATGATTTACTCCATCATTGAGGTAGTGACTTTAAGCAGACAAGTGGGTGTAATGTAACAAGTACATACACTGAACTGGATCTGATTAAGAACACCTTATGGGTTGATCACTGTTGGTTAAAAGGTTGTTCTATCACAATTTTCCTATTGTCCTCAGACATGAGAGGTTTGCATATATTTATTTATTATGCACATAACTTTGACAATGTCAACCGGTGATACTCATTTAAAGGCTATATACGGACATGTTGGGTTATATGTATAATGAGTAAAATATGTTAATGCTTAACAATGGATCCACCAGTCTCTAAATGAGATAGTATATTCAGTTGATTTTCATAATAGTATTGGACTCAAAACAAAACCGGCCGGTGACATTTTTCAAATTGTTTTCATATATATATAATACCTATATATATTTATAACGAGTTTTGAAAATTATTTTGGAGTCCAAGGGAATTATGAATTCAAGAAATTAAAGGGTTACATAAGCTAGGGACATAACAGTGATATTAATCCAGTCCTAGTGGCTTATGTGGAATATAGTATGGTGGAAGGACATATAGATATAAAATTGTAAGTGAAGGGACTTCAGTTATTATTCTCTAATCTTCAGGGGTCAATTACAATGTGTTGATGGACATTATTGTAATTTGTAGAAGTTCAATATATTATCTTGATATGATTAAGATAATTAAAGAATTATTTAATGAAGATAATTAAAGAATTATCTTGAAAGTTGAAATAGTTTCAAATTAAGTCACATTCAATGTAAGTCACGAATTTTAATAAGATAGTGACTTATCTTTTTGAAAAGATAGAGATAGTGACTTATCTTTTCAAAAAGATAGAGATTATGACTTATCCTACTGCTGAAGATAGAGATCCCTAAGGATCCCACGTCATAATCTTTCTCTAAGGGTTTTTCTATGGATATATATAAATAAGCAGTATCACATTCATAGTTGGCTATCAGAACTATTGTGATATTTTACAACCATTAGAAAAACTCTAAAGAAACAGAGAGAGAGACGTGAATACCTTGGGAGGCAACACACTTGGGTTGCTAGAAGAGGCTGACACTTGAGTTATCAAGAAGAGGTTTGCTTGGGTTGCTAAAAAGGTATGCTTACTATTTTAAAATCCATGTTTTCTGTGGTATAACAATTCTTGAATAAAATAGAAAAATTGCTTCCGCAAACTAACAGTTGTTAGAATTATATGCCCTTAAAACCAATTCTATGAATTTTATTTTATAATAAATTTGTTCTTTCACATACATGATTATTAAAGGTATATTTATTATTTAAATGTGGCATATGATGTCTAATATTTGTGGAAAAATCATGCTAATGGTTAAGTAATTACAAATGCAGGTGTTGATTAAATGATTTTTCATAAACTTAAAATTGTTCTAGGCTGTGGATGTTAAAGAATATCAACACTAAAGCCTATACTTGTTGTGCTATCTATATGATAGGATGATTTACTCTATGATTAAGATTTAGTGAAGTGACTTTAAGCAGACAAGTGGATGTAATGTAACAAGTACATACACTGAACTGGATTTGATTTTAAGTAACACCTTATGGGTTGACATCATCTGTTGGTTAAAAGGTTGTTCTATCACAATTTTCCTATTGAGTCCTCAGAACATTTAGAGGTTTGCATATATTTATTTATTATGCAGATAACTTTGACAATGATCAACCGGTGATTGACTCATTTAAAGGCTAAGATACGGACATGTTGGAGTTATATGTATAGATGACTAAATAATGCTTAAAATATCTAAAGGTATATTTTCAAAAAGTCATAATCTTTATTATGAAGCCGGTGACATTTTTCAAATTGTTTTCATATATATATAATATCTATATATATTTATAACGAGTTTTGAAAATTATTTTGGAGTCCAAGGGAATTATGAATTCAAGAAATTAAAAGGTTACATAAGCTAGGGACATAACAGTGATATTAATCCAGTCCTAGTGGCTTATGTGGAATATAGTATGGTGGAAGAACATATAGATATAAAATTGTAAGTAAAGGGACTTCAGTTATTATTCTTTAATCTTCAGGGGTCAATTACAATGTGTTGATAAACATTATTGTAATTTGTAGAAGTTCAATATATTATCTTGATATGATTAAGATAATTAAAGAATTATTTTGAAAGTTGAAAGAGTTTCAAAGTAAGTCACATTCAATGTAAGTCACGAACTTTAATAAGATAGTGACTTATCTTTTTGAAAAGATAGAGATAGTGACTTATCTTTTCAAAAAGATAGAGATTATGACTTATCCTCTGAATAGTTGGATCCCTAAGAGATCCCACGTCATAATCTTTCTCTAAGGGTTTTTCTATGGGTATATATAAATAAGTCAGTATCACATTCATAGTTGGTCATCAGAACTATTGTGTTATATTAGAAAAACTAAAAAGGCATAGAGAGACTTAAAGAAAAGAGATGAATACTTGGGAGGCAACACACTTGGGTTGCTAGAAGAGGCTGACACTTGAGTTATCAAAGAAGAGGTTTGCTTGGGTTGCTAAAAAGGTATGCTTACTATTTTAAAATCCATGTTTTCTGTGGTATAACGATTCTTGAATAAAATAGAAAAATTGCTTCCGCAAACTAACAGTGGTATCAGAGCCTACCACATCAAATCATGGATTTTAATTTTCCATAGCATGCCGTGAATAGCATATATGAAAGTTTATGCGGTAATCTATAAAATTATATTTATATGAATGTTTACGAACTAATCCGCAATCCATGAATTATATAGTTATATATGTAGGATTCATTGTTTAGTTTATGCCGCATGAATTGCAATACGTTGATATATATATATATATATATATATATATATATATATATGAATCTATATATATGATTGTTTGTTGTTTATGGCACATGACTTATATACATAAATTCATATGAAGTAATCCAATACATATAAGTGTTATGCCATGAATGATATAAGGGATGATTGTTGCCGTGAATGATTATGTGAATAAATTTTCTTGTTTCGGCAATTATATATTTTGTTTTTCAAGAGCATGCCATGAATGATATATTAATGCTTGCCTTGATTGATTCGTATGTGATATTGTTAGAAATCAAATTTAAGTTATGAACTTAGTTCCACTTAATGTTAACAATTGAAACCGTTCGATTTTAACTAGTGGAAGTTGTATTAGATACAAACTGTAAATGTATACAGAATAATAATTAAAAGAATGCTGCAATTAAAATATTAAGTGCAAATAGGATTCTTTTATAAAAGTAATTCCTATGGCCCTCCATTGTCGGTAAATAGAAGTTCTATTGAAATAAAATTATGTTGAAGCCAAAAGGATAGACTAATTTTATTTTAATAGTTGTTCTTATTTACTTCTTGGGAAGATAGGTGTGTGTATACTACTGGGAACTGTTGGGAACTGTTGGCTAAAATAGCAACATGATTTTACAGTATATACATAACACCTAGATAATGGTTTGCACTTAACCAAATAAACATGACCACTAAAATAGTGTAAAACATGTTTGATTTGGAGGCCAAAAGAAAATCGGGAGTCATAGATAAATATAATAAAATTTAAAGCATGAGATGAAATCATGATGAATAGTATCTATTCGCCTTTACAAGGTGTGTGCAGTAAATTTCAAAAGAAATTATTGTAGCATGCAAGGTAAGGGTTCCCGATACCCACTTTGAACTCTTATGGATATAATTGTTATATTCTATTTTGCAGATCTATAAAATTTTGTTCTTGTGGGAGGAACCATTATTGATTCAAAAACCTGAATATAATGGATATATGTATGTGAAAGAATTTTTTATATCATTTTGCAGATTCATTATGACCAATTTTAATCCCTTGGCTAAGATTTTAGATGACAATCGGTTGACTGGACCGAACTATGTTGATTGGAAAAGAAATTTAATCATTGTTCTCACTGCTGATAAGATAGTTTATGTGCTTAATGCTGAGCCACCAGAGCTTGCTTTAACTGATGCCACTGAGGAACAAAGAAATGCATTTGATAAGTGGCATGAGGCTGATGAAATGGCTAAATGCTACATATTGGCCTCTATGACCAATGTGTTGCAAAAACAATGCCAAGGCCTAGTTACAGCAAAAGATATGATGTTCCATCTCAAAGAAATGTTTGGAGAACAAAGCAGAAGTGCAAGACAAACTGCTATGAAAAACCTAATGTCCACTAAAATGGTGGAAGGAACTCCAGTTCGGGAACATGTCCTGAAGATGATTTCATTCATCAACGAACTGGATATGCTAGGTGCTGAGATGGATGCTAAAACCAAAGTTGATGCGATCCTGTCATCCTTAACTGATTCTTTTAATCAGTTTATCATGAATTATAACATGAACAAAATGGATGTGACATTGTCAGAGCTGCTCAATATGTTGCAAGCAGCTGAGGATCTTATCAAGAAAGAAAAGCCTGCTGTCATGTTGGCAGAAAAGCTTGAATCAACTCTTAAGTTCAAGCCTAAGGGCAAGAACTTTAAGAAAAAGGGATTTCAATCTTTTAAGAAAGCTCAAGGTGACAAAGTGAATAAAATCACTGAAAATAAGAAACCAAAAGGAAATTGTTTCCATTGTGGTAAACCTGGTCATTGGAAGAGAAACTGTCGCCACTACTTGGCTTCTCTGAAGAAGGAACAAACCTTCAGAAGGTTTGTCTAATATTCTTATCATTGAAACAAACTTAATGGATGGTCCATTTAATAGCTGGTGTGTAGATTCTGGTGCAACCTCACACATCTGCAATATGTTGCAAGGGGTTCAAGGAGACCCGAAGGCTAAATGAAGGAGAAGTGATCTTGAAAATGGGGACAGGTGCAACTGTTGCAGCCACTGCCATTGGAACATTTTGTTTAGAATTATCTTCTAGTAGAACTCTTGTTTTAGATGAATGCTTATATGTGCCAGAAGTACGAAGGAATTTAATTTCTGTTTCAAAACTTGGTTGTTCTGGATACTCTTTTCTTTTTACTGCTAAACTTGTTATTAAGTTTAATAATAAATTCCTAGCTTCTGGCATTTTGCAAGATGGTCTTTATGTTATAAGTTCTACTGATAATTCTGTGAATTGTGTTGAGAATGATAATGCTACCAGTGTGTTATCTCTTAAAAGAAAGAGAGATGTTAATCCAACGTACATGTGGCATTTAAGGCTTGGTCATATTAATATTGATAGGATCAATAGATTAGTGAAGGATGGGCCATTGAAACTTTCAAAAGTTGAGCCTTATCCAATTTGTGAGCCTTGCTTACAAGGAAAAATGACCAAAAACCCTTTTATTAGAAAGGGAGTTAGAGCCACTGATGTACTAGAATTAATACACACTGATGTTTGTGGTCCTTTGACTCACATGGCAAGAGGTGGTTTCTTTTACTTCATTACATTCATTGATGATCATTCTAGGTATGGTTATCTGTACCTAATGAAACATAAATCTGAATCTTTTGAAAAGTTCAAAGAATTTCGTAATGAGGTTGAGAAACAAACTGGAAAATGCATAAAAATCCTTCGCTCAGATAGGGGAGGGGAATACTTCTTGGATGAATTTAAAGATTATCTTAAAGATAATGGCATCATTTCTCAACCGACTCCTCCTGGCACACCGCAACACAATGGTGTGGCTGAAAGGAGAAATAGAACCCTATTAGATATGGTTCGTTCCATGATGAGCATGTCAGAGTTGCCTGTTTCTTTTTGGGGTTATGCTTTGGAGACTGCTATTTATTTATTGAATAGGGTCCCCACAAAATCGGTTCCTAACACCCCATATGAGTTATGGACTAGTAAGAAACCAAGTCTAAATCATATAAAGATATGGGGTTCTCCATCACATATTAGAAAGTCTAATGTGGATAAACTAAGACCAAGGAGTGACAGATGCTTATTTATTGGCTACCCCAAAATTTCTACTGGATTCTACTTTTATAATCCTAGTGAGCAAAAGGTTTTTGTGAGTAGGAATGCTATTTTTCTTGAGGAAGATTATAGCTTGAATGAAAGTAGAACCAAAGTTACTCTTGAGGAACAAAATGATAGACTAATGACTGTGCCTAGTGAGAATAATGAAGAGCAAGTAATAGTGCCTACTGAACCTTCCAACGTGCAAAAGCCTCGGCGTAGTACAAGGATTATTAGGCCCCCAGTTAGACTCACTTTGTTAAATGAGATTTATCAAATGGAGTCAGATGGGTTTGATAATGATCCTGTTACTTATCAAGAAGCAATGAATGATAAGGACGTTGAACATTGGAAAAAGGCCATGGAATCAGAGATGGACTCAATGTATACAAACCAGGTCTGGACCTTAGTAGATAAACCAGAAGGCATCAAGCCTATAGGTTGCAAATGGATCTACAAAAGGAAATTAGGACCAACTGGTAAGGTGGAGACCTATAAAGCTAGGCTAGTGGCGAAAGGGTACACTCAAAAGGCTGGTATTGATTATGAGGAAACTTTTTCGCCAGTAGCCATGCTAAAGTCCATAAGGATTCTTTTGTCAATAGCTGCACATTATGATTATGAGATATGGCAAATGGATGTTAAAACTGCTTTCTTGAATGGCAACATTCGAGAAGAAATATATATGGACCAGCCAGTAGGTTTCATATCTCATGGGCAAGAATCAAAAGTGTGTAAGTTGATGAAATCTATTTATGGCCTGAAACAAGCATCACGTAGTTGGAACATCCGTTTTGATGAGGCAATCAAATCGTTTGGTTTCTCACAAAATATTGATGAACCTTGTGTTTATAAAAAGGTCAGTGGGAGGATTATTACATTTCTAATTCTTTATGTGGATGACATACTACTCATTGGGAATGACGTAGGAGCAATGTCATCTATAAAGATGTGGTTATCTAGTCACTTTGCAATGAAAGATCTTGGTGAAGCGTCCTACATACTCGGAATCAAATTGTTTAGAGACCGAAAGAAAAGATTATTGGGACTTTCACAAGTCAATTATATTGACAAGATATTGGCTAGGTTTAGCATGCAAGACTCCAAGAAAGGGTTTTCACCTTTCAGACATGGAGTTCATCTCTCTAAGAATATGTGTCCCAAAACACAAGAAGAGAGAGAGAAAATGAGAAACTATCCTTATGCTTCGGCTGTAGGAAGTCTCATGTATGCAATGCTTTGCACTAGGCCAGACATCTGTTATGCAGTGAGCATTGTGAGTAGATATCAATCCAATCCAGGTCCTGAGCATTGGACAACAGTGAGACATATCCTTAAATATTTAAATAGGACCAAACATTATTTCTTAGTGTTTGGTAGTAAGGATTTGAATATTCAAGGGTATACAGATTCAGATTTCCAGTCAAATATTGATGATAGAAAATCAATTTCTAGATTTGTATTCACTCTTGGCAAGGGTGCAATAAGTTGGAGAAGTTGCAACCAAGATACTACTGCAGATTCTACTACAGAAGCAGAGTATATAGCTGCAAGTGAAGCTGCAAAGGAAGCTGTATGGATTCGCAAGTTCCTTCAAGAACTTGGAGTTGTTCCTTCTATTGAGTCGCCCATTACAATCCATTGTGATAATAATGGTGCAATTGCAAATGCAGTAGAACCAAGAGCTCATAAGAGAACAAAACACATTAAACGTAGATTTCACTTGATACGTGATATCATACACAGAGGTGATGTGGAAATAACACATATTGCCTCAGCCAACAATGTAGCTGATCCATTCACTAAAGCTTTGCCTCAGAAAGTGTTTGAGAAACATCTTGACACAGTGGGTGTTAAATATATGTATGATTGGTTTTGAGTGCAAGAGAGAGATTGTTAGAATTATATGCCCTCAAAACCAATTCTATGAATTTTATTTTATAATAAATTTGTTCTTTCACATACATGATTATTAAAGGTATATTTATTATTTAAATGTGGCATATGATGTCATATTTGTGGAAAAATCATGCTAATGGTTAAGGAACCAAATGCAGGGAGTAATGATTTTTCATAAACTTAAAATTTTTCTAGGCTATGGATGTTAATAGAATATCAACACTAAAGCCTACACTTGTTGTGCTTCTATATGATAGGATGATTTACTCCATCATTGAGGTAGTGACTTTAAGCAGACAAGCGGGTGTAATGTCACAAGTACATACACTGAACTGGATCTAATTAAGAACACCTTATGGGTTGATCACTGTTGGTTAAAAGGTTGTTCTATCACAATTTTCCTATTGTCCTCAGACATGAGAGGTTTGCATATATTTATTTATTATGCACATAAATTTGACAATGTCAACCGGTGATGCTCATTTAAAGGCTATATACGGACATGTTGGGTTATATGTATAATGAGTAAAATATATTAATGCTTAACAATGGATACACCAGTCTCTAAATGAGATAGTATATTCAGTTGATTTTCATAATAGTATTGGACTCAAAACAAAACCAACCGGTGACTTTTTTCAAATTGTTTTCATATATATATATATAATGTCTATATATATTTATAACGAGTTTTGAAAATTATTTTGGAGTCCAAGGGAATTATGAATTCAAGAAATTAAAAGGTTACATAAGCTAGGGACATAACAGTGATATTAATCCAGTCCTAGTGGCTTATGTGGAATATAGTATGGTGGAAGGACATATAGATATAAAATTGTAAGTAAAGGGACTTCAGTTATTATTCTCTAATCTTCAGGGGTCAATTACAATGTGTTGATGGACATTATTGTAATTTGTAGAAGTTCAATATATTATCTTGATATGATTAAGATAATTAAAGAATTATTTAATGAAGATAATTAAAGAATTATCTTGAAAGTTGAAAGAGTTTCAAAGTAAGTCACATTCAATGTAAGTCACGAACTTTAATAAGATAGTGACTTATCTTTTTGAAAAGATAGAGATAGTGACTTATCTTTTCAAAAAGATAGAGATTATGACTTATCCTACTGCTGAAGATAGAGATCCCTAAGGATCCCACGTCATAATCTTTCACTAAGGGTTTTTCTATGGATATATATAAATAAGCAGTATCACATTCATAGTTGGCCATTAGAACTATTGTGATATTTTTCAACCATTAGAAAAACTCTAAAGAAACAGAGAGAGAGACGTGAATACCTTGGGAGGCAACACACTTGGGTTGCTAGAAGAGGCTGACACTTGAGTTATCAAGAAGAGGTTTGCTTGGGTTGCTAAAAAGGTATGCTTACTATTTTAAAATCCATGTTTTCTTTGGTATAACGATTCTTGAATAAAATACAAAAATTTCTACCGCAAACTAACAGATTCATGCCTTAATAATTTTGAGTCCATATTGGGTTCAAGTTGATATATTTTGAGTCCAGATTCTACATGGAGTAGTGGAAGCATTAGTCCATTATACTTTGGGCTTTCATTAACAAATCCCTCTTGTTGGGCTATTTGTCTATTGTTACTACTACTGTTCACTTGACTTGAGTCTTGGTAGATTTGGCTCTTATTTCTCCAAGGAAAGTGCCCTATTAGCCCTTAGGCCTACTGTTGGGCCTTTGGTTGAGTTTTGGGTTCAACTCTTTTACCCTTTAAAATTCAGTCCGTGTTCCAACCAATCTCGTTGTGGCACGTGGCGTAACACAAAAAAGCTCCCCAATCCATTATAAAAGCCCCCCAAACCCTTCCAGATAAATTTGCTTCTCCTCTCTAATTCTCATGAGGTTCCTCCTTCTTGAAGGACTTTTTAGTGTTCAAGCTATACCTGTTTCTCAACATTCTATAAGTTCCCTTAGTTCATTAGCCCTGCTTCTATACCCCTTTTTACTTTAGCCATTCTGTTTCTCCACTGGTTTATAGTTCAATCTTGTTAAAATGAGTAAATTCATTAATCTTGTTAACACTAGGGAGAAGATTACTGATTTTAAGGAGTTACCCTTCGATATCACACTTTTAAGGAGGCTTGGGCCATTCGAAATGAGCTCTCGTTACCGGTAGTAGCCATTGTAAAAAGGGGGTTAGGATACCAATGCTTCCCTTCCTAATTTCTTTCCTTATTATAATTTGCAACCCCACCAGTGCATTCTTAATGTGTTTAGAATAGTTATGGGTACGACTGACCTAAATAAGTGTCTTGGGGTCAACCTGACCGTCCATGACATAAACTGGTTGTATAGTTGACAAATAAAAGGCAAAGGGGAGTACTCTTAGAAGCTAGTGAACGCTTTACTGGACTTTATAGACACCCCGTTTTGCTACCTACATTTTTACCCTAAACATAAAATAGGGTTTTTCCCAAAATTAAATTCTAAAAAGGAAAATGCACAACTTACATTTTAACCCTAAACACAAACTAGGCAATGCCCCTAGTTTAGACTTGTTCTGTGTTTAAACCATTGACCAAGGGCAATGCCCCTAGTTTAGGTTCTTTTAACATTGTATGGAAAAATGAACAATGCCCCTGATTTGGGCATTGTTTTATTTCGAATGTTATTTACTTGCTTTGGAATTAATTGTTTTTGCAAATTTCATTCAAATTGTGAAGTGAAGCTTATGTTGGCTTGATGGATTAAGAATGAGCCTTTGGAACTCTTTTATTTTTTTAAATCCTTTTATTTGTACCGCTTTTGTGCATAACAGGTGTTGAGATATTAATTTACACAAAAGTGAACCAAAGTGAGACTGGTAGGATTTATAACAACACTTGGTACTCTGGTACATTAAGTTTGTGTAAAAAAGGTCTAGCACACAAGGGGCGGGGGAGGGAGGGGAGGGGGGGACATAAAGTGCTGGTCCGACACTCTATAATCCAGGTTCAAATTGGGTTTTCATTCATTGGACTTTTATGTTTCAGGGGTTGGATGTTACTCAGTTAATTTATCTAAGAGATTTCTAGTATGTTGTGTTCATATTTAGTACTAGGCCTTTGTACACCTTATTTTTATTGGGCTTGTGCCTTGGTCTGATGTTGAGGTAGTTAGAGTTTTAAGTTTGATCAATGATGGGTGAATGTTTAATATAAATATAGGGCAAGATCTCATCTCTACTCCTAAATTTATACAAAACCCTAGATCACTTTCTAGAGATTAGGGTGGCTTGCCCTATCGAGAGCTATCTTGAAAGGAGGAGCAAGGAGAGGAAGATCTGCTTAGGTCGTGTGCCATGTGCTCGTGTTATTTCATTGTTGCTAATGATTTGTACATGTTTGCACATGGTATCTACTATCTAGAGGTACGTGTCTAAGCCTTTATAGATTTATTGGTTATCTGTGTTCTAGTATCTAGCATGAATATTTATCGAAATCTAACATGTTGTATCAGAGCTAGATCATCCTAGGACAAGGATTAGATTGTTTTTATTATAAAAAAAAATTATATTGTTTATGAGTTTGTAAATTATTGAAATTCTATGGTTGGAAAAAACTTTTCCGATAAGCAACCATTAACGTTATTAGTTTATGGGATCTAAACGTAGATCCAACAATCTATTAAGACTTAAGAGCATGAAGTTTTAAGTTTTAGGCGATTGCTTTGACATTTAATCTTTTGAGTATTGTGAGGGGGGTTTTTGTCGCTATGCCACATGTTGCACCGAGGTTGGTCGGAACGTTGGCTAAACTTTGAGCAGGAAGAGAGTCGAACCCAAAATTCAATTGAGAGGGCTAGTGGGGCAGCTTCCTTGAAAGGTTTTGGATTGAGTCTACCAGATCCATATCAGCATGAATAGTGGCACTACTGCTAGACTTGAGTCAAGAGGAATATTAGCATGAACAGTAGCAAAATGGCCCAACAAGAGAGTTTTGTTAATAAGAGCCTAAAGTCACAATGGAACAAGGCTTCCACTATTTTATAAATAACATGGGCTTAAAATATGATAACTTTAACTGAAGCAAGTACGAAGTCATCCACCCTTTGCTCTTCCACTACAGCTGCTATAACACAAAGATCATCAATAATGAACTTATTGAGACTAAAAAGAGTTTGACTAAGTGGGAGAGAGTTAGTCCCATAAAGCATGCATGAGGGTAAGAGAGAGAAGTGTTTGGGCCTTTTATGGAGTTAATTTGGTGATTAGGAGATGCTACAGCCTTACTATGACATTCTAGGATTAGGACCCAGACATCTATTGTAAGGCCTTTTTATAAGAAAAGAGCCTAGACATTTGCCACAAGGCATTTCTGGGGAGTTAAGCTCAAATCATGGTATTTCAAGTTTGAGTTGGCATTTAGGGTTAGAGATCAGAGTCTTGAGGTTGAAGATGACCTTAAAGCTCTTTGTGTGAGATCCCTATTAAAGAGTGCTCTAGAGATGAACAACTTGGTATGAGCTTGGCTTTGTGGAGAGAGTTAATACTCATGTTGTGCTTGATGTTCTTGTTGTTCTTGTCATCTTGTTATTATCAAGATTAAGGACTTAATGATGCCTTTTGTAGAGGTCATTGAGGTTGCTTAAGTTGGTGGGAAATCAGATCTTTGATTTCCAATCATTATGAGATTTCAAATATCAAAGGAAAATAATATAACTGTGGCAGATTTCAAGGCAAGACCCCTATTCTTACCTTGAAATGACTGGTGAAGGGCATTAAATGTTAGATCTCTTCGTTCAAGTGAAAGGTTGTATCATGCATGCTCTATTGGCTTTGGTTTCCACAAGATAGCCACCATGCCTCCTAATAGACTCAGTGCCAGCTGGTGAGTGGATACCAAGGCCCTTGGGACTCCCTCCCCTCCTCCAAACCACACTCCTATAGTCGAAACAAGAAAGGGGGAATAGTCTCATCACGGGTTTAGGCCATGATGGCTACTCCCTTGGCTTTATTAGAATCAAATCTGATGTAGTTGAGGACTTCAAGTCTCATTTCAGATTTCAATGCGTATCTCCCATGTCTGATGGATAATAGAGCTTCTGTCCAAAGGTCTGTCGTGGCTATTGTGATAACAACCATACTTTCTAGCTACAACTTGGAGTTACAGAGTAGCTGAGTTGAGTCTATGAAGACTTGACTACTCTAATGGAGGAGAGATACACATTACCTCTTCGCTGAAATAGAAGAAAATGAAACTTAGTGGGCTGACATGCTGGTTCATGAAGCTGTTGCCCAGAAGTTTGCCTTGAGCACTATACCAAGATCCATAATTTCGGGTGAAATGAGGAGCTATGGTGCTGCTAGTGGTGTAAAGTGGCTTGAATGGACTTGAGGAAGAAGAGGGCTAACCATTTGTGATTTAATAGGGGTAGAAATGCATTCTTCCTTAGCTGATATAATGAAAAATGGGTTGTCGTGGGTCCCACTAATAGCAGACTTTGAGCCCATCAATTGACAGCTGCATTTTCTGACTTTATGGGGCCTACGAACAAGTTGTCCACAGCTGTTAGAGCTATCTTGAGGCCGTGGGCCTTTCTTCCTTGGGCTTAAGTCACTTATTTGGCTAATATAAGGTCTTTCTAGGCCTAAAGTGACATGTAACATAGATTTAAACACATATGGGCTGAACCTCCACTTGGGTTTTGTTGGACTTATTTAATGCTAAAATATTCGATGGTGGGCTCAAATGACCCATTTAATACCAGACCTTGGGACCCACATGGATTGGGCTTGTTGGGCTTGGCCGAAATTACTCCAATTTGGCCCAATTAATTGATAGGGACCCAATTCATATTAGGATCCAAAAAATAGGCATGTACATTTAGCCCCCCGAGCACGTGGCTTACTTGTGGTGAGACACGTGCGAGCAAGATAACTGTTGCACTTTGCAGATCATGAAATCTGACTTGTTTTGTTGATGAGAATGTGACCATGGCTGCCTCCGATTCTTGACCATTGAATTGGCCATCTTGTTGAAGAAGTTTGATTAATAATGGATTATTTTTCCCATATGAGTCATGCATTCTTTTGGCAAGAGAGTTTCGACAAAGATAAATGTAATGTGTCTACAAGTTGCCATTCTATGGAGATCCTTTGTTGCCTTCTGAATTTAAAAGGGACAACTTAGGTTTGCAGGAATTCTTTTTTACTTGATTCTGCCATAAATATAGTTGCCTCTTGTTTCTGCCCTATGCATTTTCCATCTGCTGTTGATACTACTGACGGCAGACTTATTGGTGCTTTGTGTTGCCATAACTTTAGCAACATATATGCACTATGTATTTGATATAGTGCAAGTATTTCTGCAGAAATAACAATGTTAGTACCACATACAAGTGAGAGAATGAGAAAAACCTGTTGTGGTATTCAGTAGACTTTGGCAAATCCATAGAGCATCTGCTAAGTGAGAGCTCCCATTTCTGCCATAGTTGAATACTATCTTGCATGAGTATTTTAGTGTATAGCTTTCGCTTGCCCATTGCCTTATGGCTAAAAAGGTGTGGTGCGACAATACTTGACCCGGTAATGTATTAGCACTTCTCGGATATTGTTATTCACAAATGGAATGCCATTGTTATTGATGATCTTGTAGAGTATGCCAAATTGTGTAATGATACGCTCACGAATGAAGTTTGCCATAGCAACACTCATGAGGAATCATGCGCGGCTAGTACTTCTTTGTTCGCAATGAGTTTTCCCTTTTTGTAGTAGGGATGTTATTGAATCCTTGAAAAATATGACATAAGTGCTAAGGTATTTAAAAATGCCTTCACAGATCTTTGAAATGTAAGAGATGGACTTGAAGACACAATCTTATCTTGTGCATTGATCCTAGCATGAGCCATGCGGCTGAGTTGGTGAAATGGTCTAGAGAAAACACCAACATTATGTATGTGGTATAGTTTTTGTAGCAGATTCCTTTATTTGCGTTTGAGATGTCTTGATGAAATTCAACAATGTTGGATCTCATTCCATGGTGAAGATAGGCTTTCGACTAAATGTTTGTCTTGGCCGTATTTGAGTGGCTTTGCTCCTTCCATATTGATGAAGTAAAGAGATGAGCACACTTGATGAATTGTCCGCTATATCCTCGAGATAAGAGAAACGATGTTTCTTTCAAAGAGCAGCTCAGTTCAACTGTGTGTATAATTCATTTAGTGGTAGATTCCATTTGTTCAATGACAACCAAAAAATGTATATGTGTTGACGGATCTCCAAATGATAGAAGCTCATAAATGCTTTCTTTCTTTTGGAAGAACTAAGAGTCAAATGACATGCTCTTGGCTTGTAATTGAAATAATCTTCTTATGGTAGCTTGGCCTCTTGAATTGCAAGTGAACACGATTGGATGATATTCAATTTTCTGCTGTAAAGGCTGCTTCATTATTGAATTTATGGCATATGTCTTGAAACTTTAAAGCCAATGGGAAAGCTCTACTATGAAATTAACTCATTTGATTGTAGATTGAGAAATCCATGTATAACTTTATTCCCCATAAATGCTCATAAAGTCAATAAGGGATGTGTTGATGATGAAGCAAGTCAAGAATGGAATTTCTACTGCTGACTCAATTTCTGCTTTGGTGGCAGACTTCTCAGCAACAAGTAGCAGTAAACAAATCTTGATGATGGCTTGTTCAGTAATAACAAACATTGATAGTAGGATAGTCAACAACATTTGGTTTAATGAGAAAGCCAAAGAAAACAATGAAAGATTGCATCCAATAGTAGTTATGTCATGCTAAGGCTCAACTTGAGTCCACAAGCAATATGAATGCATAGGAGTAATTATCTGTAAGTATGTGGAACGCAATCATCCTCAAAATTGTAGCATAGCAAGTCGTGGGGCATAAAAACCGTAAAATGACTTGATGTAAAGGTGAAGATAGTCCACAACTTACATGGAATGAAGAATCTCGAACATGTAAGGAGTACGGTATATGAAGCACAACACCTTAGTGATGGACATGAATTTGATACTCCAAGATTTTGATAGATTTGCTTCTGGCTGAATAAAAGAAGACTGGTAATCGAATCTACAATAACATTGTTTACCGATTTCTGCGGTAAAGCTCAGTAGTAATCTTCTAATTTAATGGCAGACTTTCTGTTTCAACAGTAATCCCCGCTGTTGAGTAAGTTGAATGTGGTATGGACATGAGGAAAACTAATTGGCTAGCCCCCATGTATGAGAATGTCGTGAAGTAGTCATACTTTGGACGTTTGTAGGATGTATGGATCAAGTTGACTTGTACTTGGAAAATGGGGGATGCTTTGATGAACTCTACTGTGACCTTCCTCATGGTTTGCCGTGCTGATAAAGTGGACTTTGGTTTCGAAAGTCTGCTGCTCCTCTGCTTAAATTGGATTAAAGCATTCCAGCCAATGAAGTTTGCTGTAAAGACATGTTCTTCCGCCAATATTGCGAGTGTGCTCACGTACTTTCAGCAACCTATTTTCTGCCATTTGAATAATTATACACCTTGCTAAGACTCCCCTAGGTGGTCTACATAATGGTTCTTCAATTCTTTGTGCATGGTTGATCTTAAAAGTGTTGAATTTGTCTTCTAGCTTCTGAATCAAAGTTCTAATTGGTGCTAGCGATGGTTCTTCAAGTAAGAACTCCACCAAGTTTTGACAAATAACTAGGTTGGAGCCTCCAATATCCCTCAAGTGCTCGATGCCCATCTCATGGGCAATTGCTAGGCCAGTGAGATATGCCTCATATTTGTTGGAACATGAGAAATCGAGCTTGAAAGCCATGGTTATGGCCTCTTTAGTTTCAAGAGCATAATTCTATCATCGCTTGATGCAATAGTTGACCAAACTTAGAGTTTGAGCTAAATTTGTTAAGTCTGCTAGAAGCACTTTATATACTTCCCCGGGTGCTTCACCTGAAATGGAACAGCATTCCTCACAAAGAAAACAAGTTAAAAGATCTGATATGACCTGCCTTTTTACTACTTCTGGTGCTTCAAAGATAATCTCATATCCAGATGGTCATGGCGAATACGATGTAAGTTCGGCACGATGAACAGGATGTTGCAGCAGACTTTTGAACAGATGATATTTTATCATATATTTTTGTAAGCCAAGAAATAATGCTGAAGATGTTGAGGAGCATAAATCAAGGCCAGACATGCCCATTTAGCCCCCAAGTAGAAAGTCTCGACATTCTTGATTGATGTGATAAACGGGTTGTTCAACCCCATTGTTGTCTTCATGGGTCAACAACGCCTCTATTGCTTGTTTTGTTTGAATCTAGATAAAGTTGAAAAAGCTTTCCAAGTATTGATGCACGTGTGGTGGATAACTTGGAAATTTTTTGTAGTAGTGGCATTTGGTTGACCAACAAAAGATACCCAATTCTTCAAGAGTAGAGAATAAATAGAAGTCATAGATGTAGGGCTAGGTACTAACCTCTTTATGTAGGATATCCTTACCAAGAGACTTCTCAATGCTTTGCTTATTGTCATGTATGATCTCTTTGAATGAATGGTAATTACTTCACTTGTTGTGGACTACATGTAGAGTAAATGAGATCAGTGACACTCTTATTGTGATGGAGGTGTGTGTCTATGCTCATTTTGAGGTAAACTTTGGTTGCGGCTGCTTGAACCATTTCCTTTTATAATTTAGGAAGAGGTCGCAGCAGAGGTTGTTGAAGAGATTGTAGCAAAAGCTGCCAATAGAAACTTGTATTATAATTGCAACATAAATTATTGGTGGGGCTACCGCAGCACTTGCTAGTGTTGAAACTTCAACAGAAATTTCTGATGATATCATAACAAAAGCCACTCAAGATGTTGCTATAGAAACTTCCAATAATGTTGCAAAAGGAACCGCTGACAAAATTGCAGCAGGATTTGGTAATGTTATGTCAAGAGTTGTTGATTAAGTTGCAGAGATCATACTATTGCGGCAGTAAAAACTGATGCGGTTGCAACAGAAACTGCTTATGGTGTTACAGTAGAAGCTACTAATGATGTTGAATTCAATGAGAGTGAATCTTTTGATGGTAGTAACTCCTCCTGCCCTGAAATCTCACAACTTTGCAATAGACCATGAAGCTTTCTTCCCTCATTCGGAGTATTTTTGCTGTAGGAGCTCTTAAGAGTGTGTTTCCCTTCATACTTCAAAATAAATCCATATGGAGGAAGAGATGTTTGGAGGCACAAGAGACTCCTATTGACTTCTGCAAGAAAGCAGTTGGTTGGCCAATAAATCAATGTCAATGAAGCTTGCGTTGCGAAAGAGACTCCGGTTTTTTACATTGCTCTTGCCACAGATATGGCTTCAATCGGAATGGAAATGTCTGCCACAGAGGAATTTTCTACTGCAGACTAGACTTTCATCATAAAAGAAATTCATGCCCAAGATTTAGGCCCAAATGCTTCCATGGAAAATGTTGAGAGCATGGCAGATGTCTGTGATAGCTATGATGCTATTTTGGTAGATAGCCAGAGATCAAAAATACCCAAGCCAAAATTCCTGATCTAGAGGTGACAATCCCTGCACAAATGATATAAGCCCAACAAAAAATAGGTAAACTAGTTTCCCGTTAGTTTCTTGTTGCCTTTGCTGCATATATCCAATATTGATTGCATAAAAATCAATAATATGGTATTTTGGTTATGCTTTAGAAATAAAACAAGCATTTGAAATCAATGAGATTCATATGTTGTGTTTTCTTAGAAAATTGATGAGTTTCATATAGTATATTTTTCATGAAGAGTCAATAAGATGAATAAAATAACTTATCTCAAGATATGTAGGCTTAGCTTTTGTTTGTTTGCTTCTCATTGTAGTATGACTCATTAGAGCATTTGTTTAGTGTGAGTCCATCAGGAATAGGTGAGAATTCCCCAAATTTGTTTCCTGCCATGTAATAGAACAACACACTTTTATTTTACGTGGACTTAGCAGGAATTCAACCATCTGCTAAGTTGTGGCACCACGTTGTCGGGCCCAGCAAATATGGGTTGATACCCATTTGTTATTTGCTGTTTGTGGCATCAAGAATGTTTGGGGCCCAGCAAATATGGGTTGATGCCCATTTGTCATTTGTTGTTTATGGCACCAAATTTTTGTGGGCCCAGCAAACATGGGTTAATGTCTATTTGTCGTTTGCTGTTTGTGGTACCAAAAATAAGCCTAATAGAGGTAGGATAGCTCATTGTCTTCAAATGACAGGACTAACTCTTCGAGAGCTACTGTAGAAGAAGTTAAAGATGAAGATACTGAAGTAGATGCAGCAGAGACTACTTCTGAGGAGGAAGCTGTTGTGGTAGAAGTCACTTTTGATGATGAGGCTACTGCTATAGATGCTTCTTCTGGAGAAGAGGTTACTGTGGCAGAAGCCAATACTGATGAGGATTCCATATCCATGGATGAGCTTGAAGCGGTAGAAGCTGTTGTTGCATCTGCCAGTAACTCAAGGTCTATTAAGAAAGCTTTTTATGAGCATATAGCTGCTAAGACTGTTACTAGTGCTGTGAGGGTTGTCGAGACTGAGGTGATAGCTATAACCAACAGTGGTGGGACTACCTAAGGCAACCTTTCCAAGAGTGACAGCCGCACGGATCCCTCGTTGTTTGATTCAAGCCTTTCAACTCGTCATTATACTTGGAGGGCTCCTCGGGGAAGTATAGTATCCACTGATTCAGAGAGGACCATTTCAGCCACCCCTATGGTACCAACACCCTTAAGCCCTCCTCGCGAGTCTGGTGGTGCTGCCCCCACACTTGTAGTCATAGCTGTTGTGGTATCTACTGCAATGACAGTTTAACAAGATGAGACTATACCGACAGCTGCTGAAGAGACTCCCGGTAGTGAAGAGGTTCCTATGCACATTTCTGATATCCCAGAAGGTAATGTTGTTGAGGACTCGTCAATTGATGAGAACCCTGTTATTGGTACTAACTTTGGTATAGGTGTGACTCAAACTGGGCGTGCAGAAGCTGCTGCTAGTGAAAATCCTGTCCTGGCAGATGTTCTACCCGACAGTGACATTTCGGTTGTGGAAGGGACGTTTGCCCAAGACCCAGCTGATGATATATCCATGGAGGACATGGCAAACACTTATGATAGTTATGATACAGTCTTGGCCGGTATCGGAGATCATGTAGCTGACACTCAGACAGCAGACTTAAAGGTTGCCGCTCTGGCAATGATTCATATGAGCCCAACCAAAACAGGTAATTGGCTTCTTATTAGTACTTTGCTGTTCTTTCGCTTGATGGCATGGATTTCATGAAGTGTGTTGACCAATCTTGATCATTTGCTTGTTTTCCATGCATCGAACTTGTGTATATATATCTCTTGTCTCTTGGTTATGGGCTAAGTAGACATGGGTTAATGCCCATTTGTTGTTCATAGCTGCAAAACCAAGTCTAAGTAGATGCAACAGACATGGGTTGATTCCCATTTGCTGTCTGCTATAGCAACTATTTGCTGTGTGGGCCTAGCAGACATGGGTTAATGCCCATTTGTTGTTTGTCGTTTGGTGACACCAAGTTTATTTTCGTGACAGTATGAGCCTAGTAGAGATAGGGTGACTTCCCACCAGTTGTTTGCTGTTTTCACACATTTTTTGATCAAGTGAGTCTGGCAAATACAGGTTGATTCCCACTTGTTACCTAGCATGTTGTGGCCACACCCTTTTATGATCATGTGAGCCCAGCACTGATGAGTTTCTAAGTCTTGTCTCATCCTTTGCCTACTATTTTTGTGGCTGCACACTTCTAATAGATGAGTTTGGTGGACATGGGTTGATTCCCATTGTTGTCCTCTATTATGTATGGACATGGGTTGATTCCCATTTTTTGTCCTTCATCCGGTGAACATAGGTTGATTCCCATTTGTCATTCCCCGTTTGGTTTAGTAAGTGAGCTCAATGGTCATGGGTTGATTCCCATTTGTTGTCCCCCATCCGGTGAACATGGGTTGATTCCCATTTGTTGTTCACCATTTGGGCCTAATTAACTGAGCTTAGTGTACATGGGTTGATTCCCATTTGTCGTCCTCCATCCAGTGAACATGGGTTGATTCCCATTTGTCATTCGCCATCTGGTCTATTAGGTAAGTCCGGTGGACATGGGTTGATTCCCATTTGTCGTCCCCCGTTTAGTGAATATGGGTTGATTCCCATTTGTTGTTCCCCATTTGGTCCATTAGGTGAGCCCGGTGGACATGGGTTGATTCCTATTTGTCGCCCTCCGTTTGGTGAACATAGGTTGATACCCATTTGTTGTTCTCCAAATGGCCCAACCTAAGAACGAATTGTAGTTTGTACGGATTTTTAGTAAAGGAAAGCCAATAAGCATTGTACTCACTTATTTACTTTCTTTGCCTTCACTTCTGTTATTGCACTTGTTTAGCTGACACTTTCCTTTTTTCCTTCATTTTTTTTGCAGCTGAGAGCGGCAATGAAGCTGTTGCAGAGGAAGGAAGAAGGCATCAAACAGCAGCAGTGGAGTCTACCGCCATGGGTCAGCCAGGGTTATTATCTACTACTAGGTCTGCCACATTGGGGTCATCTGTACTTGCTGAGATGGATGTCTTTTTCCTAGAATTCAACCGAATGTCAATCAATTCTCATCATGCTGAGCACTTTTGGATCTTTGATTATGTAAAAGTTAAATTCCATGGCTTTCGTGTGCCACGAGAAGGAGTCCAGTTTCTAGAAGCCTTATGGAAGAAGTATGGCAACTGTGCAACATACCTTAAGCTCGGTGTGTACATAGGAGGCTCTATGTTAACTCTCTTCTTCTGTGTGCTTGGCACATGTGGAAAATTACAGTTGTAATGCCATTTTTGAAGGTCGAATCTTTGGAAAAATGTTGCATAATAGCTTGTAAATACGTGCTTCTATGTTGACTTCATGTTTGAACACTTTCCAAGATTGCTTGAAACTTATTTAGTGAAAAGAATTGTTGTTGGAGTTACAGTAGCAGCTGCTTATGGCGTCATAGCAGAAGCTACTGATGATGTTGTAGCAAAAGTTACCGATGAAGTTATAGCAAAAATTGTTGAAAATGCTTCCAATATGCAAGAGATTCTGGCTGTAAATGATGTTATTGCCTTAGGGATGATTCCTAAGCAAGACTCCCAACACAGAAGAGGTTCATGTTGTAGATGAGATTCCCGTCATATATGAAACCCGAGTCAAAGATCAAGTTGTGGATGCTTCCACGGCAGTCATAAAGGACATAGCTGAAGTCCACGATTACATCTTGATGTATGAATATAAGCATAAAGATGTGATTGATGTTGCTGATTTTGAGGAAATAGCCCCAAAGATAGGGACTGTGATCCGGTGATGATCTTGCCTTTGTTGTTAGGAAATGCTTTCTCAACTCCCCAGTGGAGTCGCCAAAATGAGAGGGGGGTTTTTGTCGCTATGCCACGTGTTGCACCGAGGTTGGTCGGAACGTTGGCTAAGCTTTGAGAAGGAAAAGAGTCGAACCCAAAATTCAATCGAGGGTTGAAATGTCGGCCTAAGGGCTAATGGGGCAGCTTCCTTGAGGTTTTGGATTGAGTCTGCCAAGTCCATATCAGCATGAATAGTGGCACTACTGCCAGACTTGAGTCAAGAGGAATATTAGCATGAATAGTAGCAAAATGGCCCAACAAGAAAGTTTTGTTAATAAGAGCCCAAAGTCACAATGGAACAAGGCTTCCACTATTTTATAAATAACATGGGCTTAAAATATGATAACTTTAACTGAAACAAGTACGAAGTCATCTACTCTTTGTTCTTCCACTACAGCTACTATAACACAAAGATCATCAATAATGAACTTATTGAGACTAAAAAGAGTTTGACTAAGTGGGAGAGAGTTAGTCCCATAAAGTATGCATGAGGGTAAGAGAGAGAAGTGTTTGGGCCTTTTATGGAGTTAATTTGGTGACTAGGAGATGCTACGGCCTTAGTATGACATTCTAGGATTAGGACCCAGACATCTGTTGCTAGGCCTTTTTATAAGAAAAGAGCCCAGACATCTGCCACAAGGCATTTCTGGGGAGTTAAGCTCAAATCATGGTATTTCGGGTTTGAGTTGGCATTTAGGTTTAGAGATTAGAGTCTTGAGGTTAAAGATGACCTTAGAGCTCTTTGTGTGAGATCTCTATTAGAGAGTGCTCTAGAGATGAACAACTTGGTATGAGCTTGGCTTTGTGGAGAGAGTTAATACTCATGTTGTGCTTGATGCTCTTGTTGGTCTTGTCATCTTGTTATTATCAAGATTAAGACTTAATGATGCCTTTTGTAAAGGTCATTGAGGTTGCTTAAGTTGGTGGGAAATCAGATTTTTGATTTCCAATCATTATGAGATTTCAAATATCAAAGGAAAGTAATATAGCTGTGGCAGATTTCGAGGCAAGACCCCTATTCTTACCTTGAAATGACTGGTGAAGGGCATTAAATGCTAGATCTCTTAGTTCAAGTGAAAGGTTGTGTTATGCATACTCTATTGGCTTTGGTTTCCACAAGCTAGCTATCATGCCTCCTAACAAACTCAGTGCCAGCTGGTGAGTGGATACCAAGGCCCTTGGGATTCCCTCCTCTCCTCCAAACCTACACTCCTATAGTCTAAACAAGAAAGGAAAATAGTCTCATCATGGGTTTAGGCCATGATGGCTACTCCCTTGGCTTTATTAGAATCAAATCTGATGTAGTTAATGACTTCAAGTCTCATTTCATATTTCCATGCGTATCTCCCATGTCTGATGGATAATAAAGCTTATGTCCAGAGGTCTGCCGTGGCTATTGTGACAGCAACCATACGTTCCAAGTACAACTTGGAGCTACGGAGTAGCTGAGTTGAGTCTATGAAAACTTGACTACTCTAATAGAGGAGAGATACACATTACCTCTTTGCTAAAATAGAAGAAAATGAGACTTAGTGGGCTGACCTATTGGTTCATGAAGCTGTTGCCAAGAAGTTTGCCTCGAGCACTGTACCAAGATTCATAATTTCGGGTGAAATGAGAAGCTATGGTGCAGCTGGTGGTATAGAATGGCTTGAATGGACTTAAGGAAGAAGAGGGCTGACCATTTGTGATTTAATAAGGGTAGAAATGCATTGTTCCTTAGCTGATATAATGAAAAATGGGCTGTCGTGGGTCCCACTAATAGCAGACTTCGAGCCCATCAATTGACAGCTACATTTTGTGACTTTATGGGGCCTACGGACAGGCTATCCACAGCTGTTAGAGCTATCTTGAGGCTGTGAGCCTTTCTTTCTTGGGCTTAAGTCTCTTATTTGGCTAATATAAGGTCTTTTTAGGCCCAAAGTGACATGTAACATAGATTTAAACACATATGGGCTGAACCTCTACTTGGGATTTGTTAGACTTATTTAAGGCTAAAATATTCGGTAGTGGGCTCAAATGACCCATTTAATACCAGACCTTGGGACCCACGTGGATTAGACTTGTTGGGCTTGGCCGAAATTACTCCAATTTGGCCCAATTAATTGATAGGGGCCCAATTCATGTTAGGATCCAAAAAATAGGCATGTACAAGTATCAAATAAAAACTTATTCATATGCAAGAATTTATTGATTAAGGTTATGCGCAGCAGCCCAAGGTTGAAGAAGACCAATTGTTGGAGCAATAGAATTTTCAATTTTGCTCAATTAAGAAACTTAATGAAACCCACCTTTCATCTATAGTCAACAAAGAAGTCTGACAAAGTGTGGTCGTTTCCTTGGCTAAATAATCTGACATGTTTATATCAATTTTATTAAATCGTTTTAGCATGTTTCATGGAAGGTTTTTTTTTTTTTTTTTTTGGTTTATTGCGAATGAAATATGATTTCCTTATATTTATGATATCCCTGAGTATAATCTATATCTGTATTATAATGTAAAACTGAAACTTTATTGACTTTTTATTGATTTCCTAATATTTTCACACATCAGTTTTTGAGCTCTCACAATTTTCACCTCGTCTCTATATTTTTTATATAATGTTTTCTGTCACTTTGCACCCGATAATACTTCTTATGTCTCTCGAAACTCTTTAACTCTGCGTTTCTCCATCAGGCAACCATATATGATGGCATTGCAAATTTTGAAACATGTACAGCAAGCATTGGCGCACTGCCCCCTCCAAAAGACGTTGGTTCCACCAGATTCTAAAGATTTGTGGAGTTTTCCTTTTTCTTTGCCTATTCAAACAATCTCATATGTACAAGCAAGCATTGGCGCACTGCCCCCAACCAAAAGATGTCAGTTCCACCATATTCTAGAGTTTTCCTTTTTTTTTTTTTTTGTTCTTCTTCTTCTTCTTTACCAATTCAGACAATCTCAGTGAGATTATCTCACACCCAAAAGAGCAACTACGGCTCCTGGAACTCAAAATTTGAAATAAGATTTGCAAGCCAAAGGAGGTGTCCGGTGTGTGGGTTTGTGGGAAAAGGTTTGGTTCATACAGCGCAATCATCCCCAAAGTGTTTGACGAAATGTATAGGTTAATCTATCCACCTTTAAAACTAATAATATTACTTTGCAACAACAAAGCATATCCTATATCAATTACATCGAATTGTGCAGATATTTCTTTGGATTTTACCTTAATTGAGTGGCATGAAACTTTCAACTCAATTGATAAACACTTCCATACCGTAGCAAATGTTATATAGAGTTGGACTATTTTTCAATTCATTTGGATAAAGATTGAATTATATTTTCCTTGATGAGAAAAATTAACATTAACTTGAGAGTTTTATGCTTACATTTTCATAAAGTTGAACCCAATCAATGAGATGAAAACTAAACAATGATAATTAAAAAGGGTGTGTATAGGTTGTAGTTTATCTTAGACGAATGATGTAAAGCTTTAGAAGTTCATTTGTAGAGAGTGTTAGCCAACCAGGTACAGTGTTAACAATTTACAGGCAATTCATGTTGCTAAATGTAATTAGAGTTAAGTTTTAACATAGATATACTGATCATTGTAAGGTATGTTTTTTTTATTTTAAGGGAATGGACAGTATGCTATGACAATATATTTGACCATAAGTTCAAAATGGCCACTAGAATGGCAATATATACATGGTTCTATAGTTATAATATATATATATATATATATATATATATATATGGCAATATATACATGGTTCTATTGAAACTGAGAGCTCAATGTTTGTCAGGTAAACCACATAAATGTGGAAACTAAGAGTGATGAGAAATTGGTTTCACTAAAAGACAATGTCAACATTCATATTTGAACATAAGCATTCACTTTGCCTCTACATTGGAAACCAAAAAATAAAATAAAAATAAAAGTCTAAAATATTTTTTTGTCCCTAAAGTTTATATGAAGTTAGGTTTTTGTCCGTAAAATTTTAAAAGTTCGTTTTTCATCCTTAAACATTTTAAATATATTTTTTCAATAGTTTAGGGATGAATTTTTTTATTTTTTTTTATTTTTTTATTTTAAGTTCAAGGACTTAAAGCGTAACACTTCAAATAGTTAGGGACAGAAAGCGAACTTTATGGACGAAACAATATTTTTAAATGATGCTTTAAAAATGAACAGTATACAACTATTGAATGAGATAATTTGATCTTTTGGGATGGATGGATCAAAAATTTGTGAGAGAGTAACAATTTGATTGGAATATTACTACCATTTTTTTTTCTTTATATCTCATTTTCAATTGATTTTCCATGCATCGCACAGGTTTATGACTAGTTAATATGTATACTCTCTTCGATTATGCTTAGGAAAATCAAAATTTTGAGATTTAATCAAGGGCACATATTAAGCTTAATAAATCATTAAATTTCATCGAACATTTTGACAATTATGTTGTGTAATATGGGCTTGTAGCAAGTTTTTCCTTCTTCTTCTTCTTCTTTTTTTTTTTTTTTTTTTTATGATTAAAAAAATAGTTATACATGTGTTCCAATATATTTTTGTTATTCATGGTATCATAACATGTTAGTTCATTATTAATTATGAAAAAGAAAAATGAAAAGTAAGAGGAACACGATAAATAAAATATGGTCGTGTTATTGTTCTCAATTGGGAACTCTTTGAACCAAAGCGGGTCATTCATTTAAATTCACAGAGATTTCCATAAAAGGTTTCAGGATGTAATTGCTTCTCTGAATTATTATTTCATATAGTCACCTATCCAAATGGGGGCTATTATGTGTTTTAATTTTAATGCAGTGTTGTGCAATTAATAGGGGAGTTGATAAATTTTTTGGAAAACTTTAATTCTTATCAATTGGAAATTGTGCAGGGTTACCTTATAACATGTTACAATCCCTATCCAAAGGGGAGTTTGTAATGATGCACCTAGGACCTTCCTGAAAATAATGCTCTATGCATGTTCTATATAACCAAGATTGTTAATTACCATATTGTAAAACCAATATTTGTATGCTATCAATACTCTTATAGCCCCATTGTGTGTCCTCTGTTAAAATATGTGAGAAATGTTATTAAGAATAATGATGAGTGGCTTATTAGAATATGGGAAAATTATTTCCATACAAGGTTAAAAAATGTGTTCTATGTTTTTATAAAATTAGTCACTTTAAAATGGCATGGAACTCACAATAAATTGTATGATACTAAATAAAGGCAAGAACATAATAAAAAAATTTGTATCAGTCTAGCATTATTGTTGGGTTTAAAATTTATTTAATCTTCTAATTAAGTAATTGGTGGACCAAATTTTATAGAATGACATGTTTGCAATATTGTTGCAAGAGCCTTTAGAATCGGTGCCCCTATCTTTGAAAAGGGTCCCTCATGCTCAGATGGTCCCATAGAAGCCTAAGCCTTCGGTAATAAATAGTATAGCACACTTCTTTCTTTATTTTACTCATAAGTTAAGGAATGTTCTTCATGTTGCAACTAATAGAAAGGTGGAGAATCATCCTAAGAATAAAGCATTTGTGATATGCTTGAATATAAGTATTGAATAATTTCGCGGTATACGTTTGATAAACTAGCATGTATCGACATGTTGCTCACAAGAAAATTTTATGGTCAATTTTGATATGAAATACCAATATATTTTATTGCCTGCATTTTGAATGTATAATTGATAATTATAATTCTTACTTATTGTGAAACATAATATCATTAAGATTATTTTCATAATTGCTTGCATTTTGATTGTTTAAAGAGTTGCACATAATGCATATATATTTGAGACTGGAAAATTTATGCATATGATAATTTTCCATGAAAATCTAGCAAGATTCCTACAGAAGTTGATGTGCCCAAATTAATTACCTTGAATAGATGCAAATCATGTAAAGGTTATGTAACTGTTAAAATGTTTTAAAGACATGCTTTGGTCATTATCAAATATCATATATCACTTATGATATTTATGTATCATAATGGTGAATATATGCATGATTGATTGCACTTATGAATAAAGTATAATGGTTCAGTTATATATTTTTATTATTTCGGATCATGTGAACCATGATAACTATATGCTATGTTTTTATTCAATGGTATGTTATAGTTTCCCAATTAGGGAAGTCTATAAGTTAAGGTGGATGATACTGCCAAATTAGGTCATCTATAATGACTTGTAGGATTCTTCCATAGATGGTTCTGGGATGTTCTTATTTCTTTAGATTAATGCATACAATCGCCTACCCAAAGGGGGTTATTGTGTGTTTTAATTTTGGAGGGGATATGAAGCCATAAATAAGAGTATCATCGTCTAGAGGGCCTATCCCAAAGGGGGTATGCTTTTCGAAAATTGTTTATGTATTACGGATTGACTTGTTTTGAGAGTCTCTTATTGCATGTTTCATTCTTTACCCAAAGAGGAGTTTGTAATGATGCACTTAGGGCTGTCTAAAGAATAATACTTATTGGTTTAAAGCTTTTTCTTGGATTTTCCTCATACAATACATAATATATTCATGTTGCGCTATCCAGCTTGGGGCTGCGTGGGCTTCTAGGGTTTCGTGCTCTAAGTTTTTGCTCGAGCCTACCTCTCAATTTTTGGTATTTTGGCTAGCCATCTTTGGATCAATTGTTGAAGGTCTTCTTGTGGTTGATTTTGAGCAATCTTGGTATCTCTCGAAAGCTTGCATCACCTTCTTTCAAATAACACTAATTTTGCGTGATTCCGAGCTCGGAGCAGCAAACTACAGCCTTGAGAAGTAGGTTGCTTGAGCTGATTCATGCAAAATGTCATGTTCGTCCAACTGTTTTCCGATGGCACTTCCGGCCATACCAAAGATGCCCTTGGCGAACCGAGACACTACTCGTAGATAAACTTGCCAAATTCAATAAAGTTCCTTCTTTTTCAATCATTGTGGCATGAATTGGGAAGAATTTGAGTGCAAAGGTTACCCCTCAAATAAGCTTTCCTTACCAATTTTCCAACAATTGGGTCTACATTTGTCGCTTTTTGCACCCTCAGTTGACAGTCTTCCCAACGTTGGATTTCGATGATCTTAGTATTTCCAGAAAGCTTGCGATGCCTATTTTTTTATGGCACAGAGTTTATGGGACTTGGAATGTGGACTGGAAGACTACAACTTTGAGAATGAGGGCACTTGGAATTGTTTCTTTAACGGCAAGCCGTTTTTCAACTGAGATTCTGGCCAAACTGGAGATGCTGTTGACGAACCAGGACAACGAAGTTGTAGAAAAACTCATCTAGTTCAAGAAAGTTGTTGCTTTTTGGGCCACCTTGGTATGGATCAGGAAGAATCTGTGCATGAAGATCACCTACAAATATGCTTCTTTTATCCAAAACACTTAGCAAAATTTTCCAAGTGTTGGAGCGATTTTCACAGTTTTAACCATAACACTCTCTTTTTAAGTCCGTTATCAACTTGTGAACTTTCGATTTGAAGGTCTCACTCTGCTTCACATGATAATCTTCTAGCAGTCGGTTCCTCTAGTAGAGCTCAGTCAAAGTCTTGGTCAAACTTGGTCAACGTTGGTCAAACCCGTCCAATTCTTGGATTTAGTCTCGAATTGGCAAATCCTGCCATCTTTAAGCCTTTTTGGAAGAATTTTGGTGGTTTTGGACGGATTCCGTGCTAGTCTTGAGATTTATGGACTGTCTCGATTTTCGTGCAAAAAAACCCAAAAAATCTCAGGGATCAAAATGGGGTGATGACAACTTGCCTACACTTTTCTGCTTTTCTCACTCCAATTTCTGTTAGGATTGATAAGAGCTTTCTTGAATGTAAATATATCAAGTTGTTAGCTGAAAACTTATAATAATAGAAAAAGTTTACTGACTAAATAGTTCAAGTCAAATTTGGCAGTCCTAGACTCCAAGTGCTCCTTTTGTTAAATGTGCTAAATAGGTTAAGTGTTTAAAAAAATAAAATTAAAAATGTGTTAATAGGTTGGATGAGAGTTGTCTTTATTTGATGAATATATGTATTTCACTCATTTATGAAAAATATTCATGCTAAACTATAATGATATTAAGATTTAATAAATCTCTTAAAAAAAATATTCTTTAGATATCTCTTATGTATCGCATGGGTTTGTGACTAGTTCCCTTGTAAAAGCAAGGTAATACATGTGAAACTTACCAATTAAAAAAATAAAAGAAAATGGAAATTTAAATTAAGACCATGAAAAATATTGAATTTATCAGTTTGCTATCAATTTCACCTCAATTTTTAAATGTAAACACTATTGATATATCAGAAAATTGACATTATATGTATTCTTTCTTGTTAAGTGCGAAATTGGTCGGAAAATATCTATACTATTTAAAATTTTGTTTTGCGTAAAATTTTGAGTTAGAAGAACAAAAATGGAAAACTAATTTGAAAGATAAAATTATTCTTTTTCTCTTAATCAATAACCAATAGACTCAATCCACTAGGCCACTGCCCAGTGGTGTCCCACTTGATCCTCATCCCTCTTTTAGGGTATGGGTTCGAGTATTCACATTCACACTTAGACTAGACTAGTTAGGAATTTCTACCATCGCTGCAAAAGAGTGGCCTAAAAAATATATATATAATTTTTAATTTTAATTTTTTCAAGATAAGTTTCACACAACACTAATAAGCGAAATAACATAATATATAGGTAATTATACTATACACACATGGGTATGGTACTTCTAATAGGTAACTTGCTATAGCAGGTTACCAAAACATCGCATTTAATGATATCATACTCACATTAGATAGTACCAACATCACATATGAGAGTAACTATCATCACATTAGTTAGTTCCCTAATTTTACATCATATTTTATAGTACCAACATCACATATGAGAGTAACTATCATCACATGAGTTCCCTAATTTAGATCACATTTGATAGTACCAACATCACATGATAGTATTAACATAACATTGATTAGTAAACTACTTTTACATCACATTTGATAGTACCAACATCTCAATTGATGGTTTTATTGTCTCTTTAGTTAGTACCCTAATTTCTTTTAGATTTAAATTTAGGGTAAAACACGTAAACCACCCTTGAGATTTGAGCTAATAACACAAACTACCAACACTTTTAAAAAAATATCTGGTTTGCCCCCTAACTACAAACTATACTTGACATGTTGGTGTACTATTCCCCAAAATTCTTTGTACTTAGGGGGCAAACTAGATATTTTTTAAAAGTCTTGATAATTTCTGTCATTTGCTCAAACCTTATGGATGGTTTTTGTATTTTACACTTAAATTTATTATATTAAAAAAATTATTTGCAAATAAATAGTAGCAAACCATAAATATCTTTTAACTCTATTATACCCATTCTCTCCTTTTTTGTATGCTTTCAATCGTACTTCACCTTCAGTCCTTTGGCGAAATCCATGGCACAATATCCTCATCTTATAGGGTTTGTGTTCTGTCATAGGGACCTAAAGTTGTTTCACTGATGATATGAGGGAAGGAAAATTCTATTGATGGAGAGACTAATTCGAATTTGAAAACTCATAAATCAACTCTAATTAAAAGAAGTCGAAGAAATTAAAGTGAGATATTGTCGACGCTGGAAAATCATAGCGATTGTTCCCAACTCCGACCCCCATTGGACTTGACGGAATCTTGTTTTTGTGTTTGTGTGCTTGTGTGTGTTTGTGTGTGTGTGCTCCGACATATCCGTGGATATGGCAATGGGAAGGAGAAAATACGAGATTTGGAGTCGCCACCAATCATCGAAAAATTGAAGGTATGATTGGTCACCTATTTACTTGGTTTTATTATCTTAATTAAGATATGCTTAAACAATTGGGTCTGGAACCAGAGATGGATTCAGGGATTTGATTATGCGTGGGGAAGGTGTTAGGCACCCCACGACATCCATCCGAAGTCGGTTACCTCCTTCCATGTGTTCTTGTGTGTGTTTGATTAAACAAATGTTGGATTATTATTAGGCACAAATGTTCCGATGTTGTCAAGCGTACATCAATTGGTGATGCACGCATTTGATGCAGTCGTTTTGTTATCCTTTGTTCCCCTTTTGATTATCTGTGTATATCTCTAGGATTCTTGGTGAAGCAATGGCATGGTATACTTGAAACCCTAACATTGTTCACTAGAACAAAGTTAAATTAGTTTGGCCATGATTAGGACCTCGTTTGGCCTTGGGTTGCAAGGGCAAAGCAGTCCGTTGTATGGCGGCTTGGATTAACCTTCTTATTTTTGGGCTATTCCCTCTGCTTGTTCAGTCCTCGAATGCATATGGGTTTCCTATCCATGTTCGGACATGCTAGGAATTCCCATGATTCGTTGTAGGTACAAGTGAAGGTAATAGTTTTGTTGAGTTTTATTTATTACATGATTCCATAAGGAATGCAATGATCGAGTATTCTTTATATGCGTCAACGTCGGAACGTTTCAACATATTTTGAATACACGCGTCATGGCCCCTAAAGTAAGGCTCTGCCTTAGTATTAGGGTGGGCCAATCTAGGTGCGTTGCATTGCTTATAGAACGATGTTTTTGAAATTCTTAAAGCTTGCATGGTAAATTGTTTAAGTATTTTGCATGAATTAATTTCACAATTTATTAGACAAATGGGCAAACCAAATGGCATGTGATGATGAGTACCTAATATGAAATTAGGTCTTAAATGAATGTGCCTAGACATGTGATTCTAGGGCTTAATTGAATGTACCTAAGCATATTGCTAGGGCTTGATGAGATGACATGTTCATGATGATGTAAATATCATATAAAAGCACAAAAGGCTCATTTATATGCATTAAAGCACAAAAGGATGTTTTAAGATGTATAAAAGAGAAGAATATTATGATGAGATAGATGTTAGAAATACTTAGTGCACTAAGATAAATCTGGTGTGCAAAACTTATCTTGGAGGTTGTTTTTGCTTGAGATATGAACTTTGTCCCCTAAATCTTGTATTTTGCAATAGGTACATTTGTGTTTACCCTAGGATTTTTAAACTCTATTGTCCGAAGTTTGTATTCTACTGCTGCAGGAAGTTTGTGCACTGCCATAGGAAGTTTGATGTTGGTTTCAAATCAAGGCATGGAGCCACACATAAGTAAGGATTGTGCATGGGAGGGCATTGTAATCTTGGCTCCCTATGACATGCTTTTTGGCTTGGGAATCATCTTTGATGGCGCAACTCTCACTCCCCAGTAGAGTCGCCAATCAAATGTAGGTGCATTTTTTGGGTGGTACTGTAGATGGAATGGGTAAGGAAGTGAGACCAAAACTCACACTAGACCTTAGATTGGGCCTCTTGATTAATGGTTGTGCCTTGTCATTAATTGCCCAAGTTTTTATATTGGAGGTTTGCAGCAGGGAACCGTTATTGTGTTGGGCTTGTGAATTAGGCTCCAAGATGGCTATTGCAACCTGCATCTTGAAATAAGTTAACCCCCACAAAGAATAAACAGTAAAAGGTGATCTCAATTAGTTAAACTTTAATATTCATAAATTATAATGGCCCTACAAGAGAACTGGTTTGTTTCGCAGAAGAAAACTTAAAGCATATATAAAACGAATGAATGAGAGTCAAACGTTAGCTTCTGCAGCAAGACTTTATTTCCAAGAATGGGCTTGTTGTCACGAACAAGTTAGTCCAACATTTGCTATCAGTTCTGCAGAAGGATATCTAAATCCTGCGATAGGACCTGGAGGTTCCACAGGAGCTTCTTTGTCATGATATTTACGGAGCGTAAATGTTACGTCTTAACAAAGACTTGCTTCCATGGAATTTATTTGGCTGCTTTGCACAGAGACTAGAAGCCAAAGTTAGTTGACCCACAAATGAATAAATAATAGTAAAATGAATACTTTCGCAAAAGACTTGAAATCCGCCACAACAGTGTTCAAGCACACAGTATGTATATGTTGGAAACAATGGAAGTTGAGGATTGAATGGGAGAGAGCTCATCCAAAGTTTCATGTGTTTTATTTGGGGATTTGAATGTTTTCCTAGTGGGTATGGAGAAGATGGAGTTTTACTGAGTAGTGTTCGTTGGCTAACTTTTGTGGTATGTGATGGCGATCTTGCGGTGATCTGATGATGATCTTGTGGTGGTCAACTGATGGCTTACCATGCCTTTCTCTAGCTTCTCCCCTCTCATTTTATAGGCGTGAGATGTCATGGAGTGAGATTCCCACTTGTCCCATTAACCATGACAAGCCCTTGAAGGGTCAGCTCGCATGTCTTTCAAAGGCAGCCTCGTTCCACCTTCTAAGGAGATGGAGGTCTACTCATGGTAGAGAAAAGAGAAGTTTGTTACTTCTCGCAAATTAACCATTGCTTTTTGTGGGATTTAGGGGAGGCTTGATTAGATGGGACAACAGGAGCATTTATTGGTTTTATGGGTAAGGTGCAAGCATAAAATGTTGTGTACATCGTGGTGGCAGAGAAATGTAAGGTTTTCTGGAGATGATACAACACATGCACAACTAGAGAGTTGCCATGTCCAATAAAAATCACGTTCCCCAAGCAAGACCGTTGGTTCATGGCAACAACTCCTCAACCCTTTGGATAAACTCCCCAACCACTAAACCTAGACTCCCATAGTTCCTACAGAGAAGAGAAAAGAAGGAATTAGGATTACAGGCTCGGGCCGTGCACTTAAGTTCCTTATCAAACCATGTTGATGTATTCACTGGGGTAATTTAAGGCTTTGTTGGAGCTTGTTGCAATGATAAGTGTGAAGACAAATAGGTATTCTGCAAAAACTTTATAACTTGCTTGGTTCATGGCCCTGGTGGGTCTTTTTTCATTTGGCTTTGGTATTTAGTTCTCCCACTGAAGGATTTGTAAGGCTTACCGCAGGACCATTACAATGGTGTGCAAGGAACTTCATTACTTTTTCCTTGGTAGGGCTTTATGGCCTTGGAACCCCCCCATTTGCTTCGGTGTTTAGTTCTTTTGCTGGATTATCTCCAAGGCTTGTCACAAGAATTGCAACGACTTTTGGCCTTAAGGACCACATTTGTCTTTAGCTCTTCCGCTGGAGCATCTATAAGACTTACTGCAGGACATATGCAATTGGCATCGTTGGCCATGTGGGCCGTGTACATGTTAAGGCCTTTGTTGTAGCCTAGTGGGCCCATAGATGAGTTTCTTTGGCCTTTGTTGTTGGCTTATTCCAAGAGAGAAAACCCTAGGATTTGCAATATCCTTTAATGGGCTTGTGGCATTTGTGGGCCCATTTGTATTGTTTTGGAGCCTTTACATGAGGTTTTGATCCAAAAGAGAATCTAAGGATTTGCATTATCCTTTTGGTGGGTTTGTGGGCTTGTGGGCCCATTTGTGTTGTTTTGGTTCCTTTACATTAGGCTTTGATTCAAAGAACCCAAGGATTTACATTATCCTTTTGATGGGCTTATGGGCCCGTTTGTTGTTGAGTCTTTGCATTAACCCACCAAAAAGATTCAAAGAACCCAAGGATTTGCATTATCCTTTAGATTTCATGAACCATTGAAATGATAGTTATTAATTAATGACTTCATATCACTATGGATGATTTAATGAAGTTCTCTAAATGTAATTAAAATAAAATATATTCTTTTAGTGAAATTATATAAATACCTAGAGTGCCTTGTGTAATTAAATAAATACCTAGAGTGCAATTATATTCTTTTAGTGGAATAAAATATAATTAATGTTAGCTTATGGCTACTTATGAGATAATAAGAAGTTCTAGACCCATTAGAGCTAGGTCTATTATTTTCCTTTAGGTCCCACTCCAGGGGCTGGCCACAAGTTTTTACATGTGAAAAAGAAATTCACAAAGAGTGAGAGAGCCTTAAATTTTCGGCTAACACATAGAGAGAGGAAATTTGTTTTTCAATCTTGCTAGTAGGAATCTTGGTTTGCATCTTGTTAAAGGGAAAGAGCCCATTCTTGGTCATCTATGTAGTTATTGGAGTGAAGATACTCAAGGGTTCAAAGAGATTCAAGTGCTGCTCAAGAGATCCAATGATGTTATCAAGGTAGAAAGTTTAGAAATTTACAAAGGTATGCCTACTAAGATTAAAGAATTTTTAGATTTGCTTGCTTCATGTGTAACATTCTATGTATGAATAGATCTAACTAATTTTTCCGTTGCAATGTATGTGATGCATGATATTATATAAAATATGATGAGATTTCATAGTTTCAATATATATAAAAGCAAAAATTGTAGCAAAGCTAGAATTTCTTAACCTTGTATGTCCGCATAAATTTGAAAAATAAAGAAAAATGGTTTTCTTGATGTTAATGATGTAAAAGAAATTTATGTTTGATATTTTTCTTTGCTGTAAAATATGTTAGGAATATATATATAACATGTTTATATATATTAATTTAAAGATTAAAGCATGATAACATGATGTAAAGAATTATTGTGATGTTATAGATGTTTGATCTTAAGAATATTGATTGCTTATTCTTTTTAGTAAAAGCAGGTTCTTGTATGCGTAACCCTTGATTTTGATCTTTTAATTCTTGTTTAATTAATTAAAAATTTGTTTTTGATTAAATAAAATAATTAAATTTCGAAATCCTAGCTTAATTTCACATTTACATTAAGAAAAACAAAATTCTAATGTTAGAGGGATTACTTTTGAAAGAATTAATACTAAAGTGTTTAGGATTCCATATAAACTTAAAGTTCCAATTTGATTAGGACTTGTAATTAGATTGTATTAAAAGTCCAAAATAGTTTAGAACTCTTTTAATTCAGATCAATAATAAGATTGAGTGGGAGTATGACTCATAGTTTAACTAGAATTCAAAACCCTAAATTGTTTAGGAGTTTTGAAAGCTTAAAACTTTAAAAATAATTATTACATGTCTTTGATGAGATTAAAAGAGTAGTTAATAATTGGATTTTTAGTAAGATTAAAATTCCAAGAGTTCTAAAGTGTTTTTTTTTTTTTTTAATTATAATGTTTTATTAATTACATGTCTTTGATGAGATCAAATGAGTAGTTAATAATTGGATTTTTAGTAAGATTAAATTTCCAAGAGTTCTAAAGTGTTAGGATAACTATAATGTTTAAGAGTCCTAATGAGCTAAAATTCTGATGTGATTAGGATTGTTGGTTGACTTGTATTAGAAGTACTCTAAATTCAAATTAACTAAGAGATTGAGTAGGAGTGTGAGTTCAAGATTGATAAGAACTCAACAATCCAAAATCGTTTAGGAGTTGTAAAAGTTTAAAACTTTAAACATAAAGAAGAGTTCTTGTATGTTTAAAATTCTTGAAACTTATTAATTATATGTCTTTAAATGAGATTAGAAGATTAATTAATAGTGAGAATTATAATAAGATTAAAATTCCAAAAGTTCTAAACATAGAACTAATTTCTTTTGTAAAACTTTTTGTTGCTTACTCTTTTGTTCAAGAAATGAAGTATTGTTTTTAATAAACCCTAATTTGATTAGGATTTAATTTATTTATTTTTTAAATTATGAAATTAAGCAAGGACATAATTGTGATGAGATCACAATAATAGTAGTAATTGTGATAAGATCACAATAATAGTAAAAATTATGATTGAGTAGGTGGATGAGTTCAAGATTGAATTCATATCAATCTTGGACTCATCCACCTACTTAATCTCTAAGTTTATTTGAATTTTGGGAACTACCAGACTATTTAGAACTTCTAATACAAGTCAACCAACAAATCCTAATCATATTAGAACTTTAGTTCATTAGGACTCCTAAACATTCTAGCTATCCTAAACACTTTAGAACAATTGAAATATTAATCTTATTGAAAATCCGATTATTGACTACTCATTTAATATCATCAAAGGCATGTAATTAATAAAAAATTATAACTTTTATATATATCTCAATCTCTTTATTGATCTGAATTAAAAGAGTTCTAAACTCTTCAAGATTTTCAATACAAATCTAATTACAAATCCTAATCAAATTGGAATTTTACGTTTACATAGAATCCTAAACACTTTAGTATTTTTTTTCAAAAGTAATCCTAATCGCATTAGAATTATTTTCTTAGTGTAAATCTAAAATTAAGCTAGGATTTTAAAATATAATTAGTTTAATTAATCAAAAACAACTTTCAAATTAATTAAACAAGAATTAAAAGATCAAAATCAAGGATTACAAATATAAGAACAGGTTCTTAAGATCAAGCAATCATATCATCACAATAATTATTTAAATCATGTTATCATGCTTTAATCTTTAATATATATATATATCCTAACATATTTTATGGCAAATAAAAAATGTCAAATAAATTTCTTTTACATTATTGACATCAAGAAAACCTTTTTTCATAGTTTTTCAAATTTATATGAACATACTAGGTTATGAAACTCCATCTCTGATACTAATTGTTGATTTTATATATTTAAAATACGAAATCTAATCATATAATATATAATAATATACATCACATAGATGGCAGGGGAAAAATTAGTTGAATCTATTCATACATAGCATGTTATACATGAAACAAGCAAATCTGAAAATTTTGTAATTATAGAAAGCATACCTTTGTAGATTTCTAAATTTTCTACCTTGATGACTTTCTTGGATCTCTTGAAGAACACTTGAATTTCCTGTTCCCTTGATTATATTTACAACAATGACTACATAGATGACCAAGAGTGTGGGCTCTTACTTGTAAAGAATGCAATCCAAGATTTTCAGCAACTTAGAGAGATTCAATTGTGTTGGCCAAATTTTTATCTCTATGTATCTCATGTGCGTCTAGTGTATCATGTTATGACCAGCCCACTAGGGGTTTTTCTTATATATCTTGGATTGAGACTAAAAGGAAAATAAAGATCTAACTCCAATGGGTCTAGGACTTCTTGTTATCTTATAACTAGCTCATAGGTTACCATTAATTATATTCTATTTCACCAAAAGAATATAATTGGACTCTAGGATTTTATTTAATTACACAAAGTATTTTTAACTTATTCTAATTGCATTTAAAACGCTTCCATTGAATCATCCATAGTGATATAAAGTCATTAAATAAAAACTGTCACTTTAATGTCACTACATTCTATTCCTTAAGTCTTTAATTTAATTTTAGGGTAAATTACACTACCCTCCCTCGAGGTGTTGCAAAACAACAATAAACCTCAAACTTGAGCTGAAATGATAGTTCCACCCTTCAGGTTTGACATAAAACTGTTATGAGTCCTTTTGTTACTAATCTCTTAACGAAATATTTCGTTTTTTAAAAGATTTCTTTTATCAAATCTCTAACCAGAGGAGAGAGAGTATCTTTTCAAAAAAAATTGAATCTTTTTAAAAAATGAATATTTCGTTAAGATTAGTAACGGAAAAACCCAGGACAGTTTTATATCAAACCTGAAGAGTGAGACTATCATTTCGACTTAAGTTTGGGGTTTCTTGTCGTTCTAAAATACCTCAAGAGAGGATAGTGTAATTTATCCTAAGTCTTTTGATTATTCTTATATTCATAAGGAATCAAATTCCTTATAACATAATTTTAGAAAGTCTTTACTAAAATAGATAATCATCTTTCTAAATAATCAAATCCCGTTAAATTTATCTCAAGAGAATGTTTATGTCTCTAAAAGAGATTATGGATTCCTTTTTTAATAATAGTGTTCTCACAATGCTACACGTGATCACCCAATAAATTGAGATATGTTTGACCATATAAGATCACACCCTTCAATACATCAAAGCAATCTACATTTTACATTTGAGTTCACCATTATTTCAGGATTTAGAGTTAATGTCTTAAACAGTTTGTTAGTTAATTAACTCAACTGACAATAGTTTGTAGAGTAAAATTACTCATGGTAGTCTAGTTTAATGTATTCCAAATATATCAACATATTAATTAGAAGTTAATACTTTCATGATCAAGACAAATCATTGTAATTAATATGTTATAGCCTAAACAGATGAAACACCTAATTTCATCGAAGACTAAAAACATAGATTTATAAATTTACAAGGATTTGTGATTTAGATCTTCTATATGTAAATCATATTTACATACCTCAATCACATTCAATGCATCTCATGCATGGACTTTACATAATATCAAATGGTTATATATTTATTATTTTAATATAAAACTTTTTTATTATTAGAGTTGTTACAAAAATTGGATTTTAAGGCAGAAATCCCAACAAGGGAGAGAGTCTTTGGATTTTCGGCTACCACATAGAGAGAAAAAAATTGTTCTTCATTCTTGCTAGTAGGAATCTTGGTTTGCATCTTCTTCAATGTAAAGTGCCCACACTCTTAGCCATCTACATAGCTTTTGGAATGAAGACACTCAAGAGCTCAAGGAGATTCAAGTGTTGCTAAGAGATCCAAGGATGTTATCAAGATAGAAAGTTTAGAAATCTACAAAGGTATGCTTTCTAAGATTAAAGACTTTTCAGATTTAATGCTTCATGTGTAACATACGATGTATAAATACATCTAATTAAATTTTCTGTTGCCAAATATGTGATGCATGATATTATATATTATATATTATATGATGAGATTTCATATTTTGAATGTATAAAACCAAAAGGCAAGTGTTAAAAAAGCATTCGTTTAGAAATATTCAATACTTGGACAACGGAATAGACCCTCAAGAGACGCGGTAGATAGAGAGATGACAAGAGAGTTATGTCGTGGGGCTTAAGAAAAGTAGGAAGATCGAAGACCAAGTTATATATGATGTAGGGACAACCGGACAACTGTGTAATTGAAGAAGAGAAACGGATTATAATTGTTAGCCAAAATAGAGAAGAAGACAAAAAAAAAAAAAAATTGTGGGAGGTATATATATACATATATATATATATGGGATTCAAATATTTACATATTGGCAGCTCGATCTGCCCTTACAAAGTGTCTGTTTAATTAATAGACACCCCCTTGCTGTTATAAACTTGGAATGCCTCTTCCATAAGAAATTCTTCATGTTTTCCGACTGGAAGTGACAGGAGAGGACTTCCTATGATATCCACCTCTACTCTCCGTCCTCATTTTTGTTGAGACTCCATTATTTCTTGTAGATTTTGGTGATGCTGGCCATTGTCCACAAGTGATTGCCATGTCCTTATAATGTTGCAAGCTTTCAATTGTTTCAACAAGGGCTGGCATCCTTGGCCTGTCTTTGGGGTTCAAACTTATGCATTGCAATGCCAGAAGAGCCATTTCCTTTGCACCCTTGACAGAATACTGACCTGCAAGTCTTGGATCCATGATGCAGCGCAATCTTCGGCTACTAGTCAGGAAAGGTTTCGCCCAATCAACCAGGTTTTGCTCACTCTTTGGTCTTGATTTATCCATTGATCTTCTTCCTGTAAGTAGTTCCAGTAGCACCACCCCAAAGCTGTAAACATCACTTTTTGTAGTTAAGTGCCCTGGAATATATTAGCATAAAATACATTAGAAATTATCAAATTGTTACATGCTGCAGAGACTTCCTCACTGACAAGTCAAATCCACTTATTTTGTGCCAAAAGAAATACCTGTTGAGACATATTCTGGGGCAGCATAGCCATAGGTACCCATCACTCTAGTTGTAACATGTGTGTTTGATCCTTCAGGTCCCATCTTTGCAAGCCCAAAATCTGACAATTTGGCTGTGAAATCCTATCAACAGAGAGAAAAGCAGCAATATTATAGTCAAATTTGGCGATTGAGAGTTGGGACTTTATCAATCTACTTCTCTGATTGGAAAAAAAAAAAAAAAAAAAAGAGAGGCAGATATAGCCACACACAGAATCTAGCAAGATGTTGGAAGTTTTGAAGTCTCGGTATATGACAGGCTGCTCAGCGCCATGTAAGAAGGCAAGGCCTTTAGCTGCTCCTATTGCAATCTTCACTCTTGTGCCCCACGGCAATGATATTGAGATCCCTACAATCATAATGAATAACTTGTAAAATCAATAATTGGATCAAGAAATGTAAAATATATAGGATGTCTCAATCTAGCCTAGGACATTGAGCTGCCTAGATTGATTTTTTCTGGCATGTATATTACTAAAGACTTTTGGGCAAGGATTCGCCTCCGACCTATTATTTGGATGAACATTCACTTGTATTTTAATTATATGACACATTAAGCTATTTAAACATATGACATAATCATTAAAAAAGTCATATACTGCATGTGTAGCAAGTTGCACATTAAGCCTCCTATAATCTCATTGAAGATATAATAAAAAGTAATTAGTGTTATGCATGGTTGGCAGGGAAAGAAACTAATTGCTTCTACGAGGGTTTTAATTTTGACTTTATTTATCATTCCCTCTAATTCCAAGTGTTCTAGATGTAAGCTAGCTAGTAGTCATTGCTTAGATCACATTCACAGCTAACTAGGTGACAAAATAAAACTCACTTTTGAACAAGTGATTCTCTAGGCTGCCTCGAGGCATGAACTCGTACACAAGAAGTCGTTCTTCATCCTCGCAACAATAGCCGATCAGTTTAACAAGATGTGGGTGTCTAAGCTGCCCCAGAAATATTACTTCAGCCTACAAGGAAAAAACCCCAAATTTTACGATTCATGATGTGGGCAAATCAAAAATAAGATAAAATAAAACGTAATTGTAGAGAGAGAGAGAGAGAGAGAGAATGGTAAATTAAATGGGAGAGTAAAATAAAGTTAAAAATAATATATAAGTTATGGTGATGATATTTTATATTTCTAAAGGAGTCAAATAAACTTTAAGAATGTTATGTTATATCATAGTCAAAATTCAATGTTTGCCTTTGTTATTCAATGAAAGCAGACCAGGAACTTTAGCAACAATTTCATAGTAAAAGAATATATGACTAAAGTAGGTGACCTAATAACCGAAACATATGTCTTTTGTTCTTCATATATATATATATAAAGATTCTCATATTAATTAGTTTCATCCTAATCTCTTGTGTGTGGTTCGTCTCAGCACTCTAGAATATAAACTAGCCACAATAGCATACATGTATAGACTTGGGCGTAGAGTGTAGCACTAAACAGTCTAAGAAGGTTGGTGAAAGGAGGCCTCTTATTATATTTCCTGTAGAATATAGATCAAAAATAAAAAATAATTTCATACGCTTGTTTGAAAAATTATAAACCTGAACAGATAAATTAAAAAGAAAAAAATATTAGTATTGTAATTTTAATTATATCATGTGCAACAGCTAAACCTCATTCTCATTATTATATGTGTATCATTATCATATCATATGGCAGGCAATTTGATGAATGTCAAACAAGCATGCGTAATGCGTTGATAGGAAATTTTTATTCACCAATCATTTCACAGATGAGCCATCATCATCATAAATAAATTATTTTATTTTTATATATAAAAAAAGAAAAAGAAAAAGAAAAAACAGAACTAATCAGCTCAAAAAAAATCCTTTTTCTCAAGCAAGCCTGCTTTGGAAAATGGAAATATATATTAGTTGATATTATGAGACTAATAAGTATTTGATAGTAAAAGAAGTAATATTAATTATTGGTTTATATATATATATATGTATATATATATTATATATATATATATATATATATATATTTATATATATATATATGTACTTACAAGCCATTCACGGTGTCCTTGAAGGCCTTCAATGTCAAGTAGCTTAACAGCAACCGCCTGTGGCTTCAAACCCTGCCTTAAGTTTTCGTCTATATAACCCTTATGCACTGTTCCAAACCCGCCTTCTCCTAATAGAAAGTTGCTCGAGAAGTTCTGAGTTATGGCACGTAGCTCGCTTAGCTGAAAATCATACAAGTCCGGCCCAAATGATTGTGCCAGATCTTCATTGATGCGTGTTGATGAAGAGCGACTAAGATCAGAGAAGGATAATTTCCGAAATGAAGGTAATGGAGCAATATTCTTTGAGAATTCTGACCGTGATGGTCTGCACCGGCTGAAGTTGCAAAAAATTGTTTTGTCCTCATCAACTGTACAGCAATTTGCTGTAAATGGTCTCCAGGGCTTTGATTGCCTTGGCATTTTAGAAGGAGGAGAGGTTGTGGTATAGGATAGTGGGTGTGCATGACTTAAAAAGAAAACACCTTTCTTATATCAAAGCTAACAAGCTAGGTACTTCTCCAACTGCTCCAACCACTCTACTCAATGGGGCAATTTGTTTCTAGTCTCTTTCAACAACATATCGTAGAATTAATTACCCATACAATAGAGTATTCAAAGTTTCTAATTTATTATTGCAAATACACCATCATTCTGTTCGTTTGAATGACATGAACCCTTGAAAGAAATACCATTAAGGCAAAGAACTTTGACCACTTTTGATCCTAATAGAATGTTAGCTTATGAATTAATTATATGGACGAACCCCACACAAAGCTGGGAGATGAGAGATGAGAGCAGCAATTTTGCTTGGCCTAAAAAATTATAAGTAAATCCAAGGGAGCAGTTGAAAGCTGATATGATCAATGACTTGTGCACAACTCCTCTTCCTGCTCCATTACTAACAAATTCTAGCTATGCTCCCATGTCCACCTCACTCTCGTGAGTTATGACTAATTACTGCCAAAGATTTGTTAGGCATTTAGGTTTGCTAAAAAGCACTTACAAATGCGCAACGAGATGCTTTTTGACAATGATATGGAATTTTGTGAAAGAGCAACTTGCAACATCACTCACCAAAATACGCAGAATATATATTTGAGGGGTTCACTACGTATAAAAGTAGTGTTGCATAATAGACATTTTGACAAACTAACAACTTTTATTTGGTACAATTCCAACCAAATACCCTAAAAATACTCTCACTTGTTGCTTGTTGCTGACATGAATGGGAAAGTCTCAATCTCGGCAAAGCTATTTCATTGTAGGCAAAAATATATTTTTGGTCCTTATATATTTATTTTGGTTCCTACACTTTATAACGTTTCATTTTAGAACATGATTTTTGTATACAAGTTCATTTAAGTCCTTACCCTTCTTATTTTCCTTTTTTTTTTTTTTTGAAATCATCTCATCAAATATAACATACACCCAAAAAATTAAGAACTAAATTGAAACATAGGGACTAAGATGAAAACACCTCCAAAATATAAGGACTAAAAATGCATTTTTGTCTTCATTGTGTTAGGACACATAAAATTTATTTGGATTAAATATATTGTTGGTCTCTAATGTGATGTTTAAAATGCGCAAAAATGGTTCCTAACATTTAAAAAACGTGTATCATTGGTCTTTTATATATACATGTTTAATGAATTAATGACATCACCAATTTTTAATTGATATATATGCCCTTTAGTTTCATTTACAAGTAAAATTTGATATGGCATACGAGATTAATACCAGTGTTCTTAATGAAGATTGCTTTTCTAGATTTTGGTAATCAAGCCTCTTGCCATCCATGAGAGCAGCTTCCTAATATAATCATCAAGAACACTGGGTCGATGTATTTTGTAGCTACCCAGTAAAGTCCATGCACTATCCAATTCTAGTAGTAGAAAGAGATCAAAAGCAAGACAAACAAAACAATATTTTTGGATTTTTTTTTTTTAAATCCAATTAGAGAAACCAATATAACCCCACAACTCTCTCTCTCTCTCTCTCTCTCTCTCTCTCTCTCTCTCTCTCTCTCTGTGTTTGTTTTAGATCTGAGAAAACTCATTCACATCTTCACAGGCCACAGCTGTACGCCTGTACCCACCACCACCTTGAAAGAAAACAGAATGTAAAGAAGCAATAGGGAACAGAGAGTGTAGAGACAGAGTTACTGCAATGAGAGAAGTGTATATTGCTTAAAGAATGAGAGGGAAAAGCTATCCCTATTTATACAGAATCAACTAAGCTAGATAAGGATGAATCTGTTAATAAAACTGATACAACTGAATAACAGATTCTATAACAGCTAATAACAGAAACTAAACTACTCCTGAACAGATAAGGATAAAATAGATTAATCCAAGAGAGTTCATGACTCTATCATCCCCCCTTAAACTAATGGTCAGTAGAACAGACCAACAATTTGGAACATAAGCGATGAAACCGAGGAGATGGGAGAGCTTTTGTGAAGACATCGGCAAACTGGTCATCAGTAGATATGAATTGGAGTGCAAGATCACCACGCACCACTTTTTCACGTATAAAGTGATAGTCAACTTCTATATGCTTTGTGCGACCATGGAAGACTGGATTTGAGGCTAAGGCAAGAGCACTGGTGTTATCACACCATATCAGAGGAGCGGAAGGTAAAAACAAGCCCAGATCACAAAGGACTTGACGAATCCATGCAAGTTCAACAGCACCACTAGCAAGGGAACGATATTCTGCTTCAATGGATGAGCGAGAGACCGTGTGTTGTTTCTTAGCAAGCCAGGTAATGGGATTGTTGCCAAGAAAAACAATAATACCAGAAGTAGAGCGCCTATCACAAGGGTCCCCAGCCCAATCAGCATCGGTAAAGGCAGTGAGAGCAATAGGGCCAGGTTGAAACAAAATGCCTTTGTCAAGAGTGCCTTTAAGATATCTCAGAATGCATTTTGCAGACACAAAGTGAGCAGGTGAAGGTTTATGCATAAATTGACAAACATGATTGACAGCAAATGTGATATCGGGTCTAGTGAATGTAGCATATTGCAATGCCCCAACAAGACTCCGATAAGGAGTAGGGTCAGATAGAAGATCAGTGGTGGTAGTAGTCAGGACAGAGGTTGTAGCAATAGGGGTGGATGCTGCTTTACAATCAGTCATGGCGAACTTGTGAAGAAGATCTGTAAGATACTTGTGTTGATGAACAAAAAATCCAGCTTTCTTGTAATCAATTTGGAGCCCCAAAAAATAACGTAAAGGACCTAAATCCTTAAGTTCAAATGCAGTGGACAACTGAGAGATGATATTCGAAATAGCAGTCGAATCATTCCCAGTGATGATGATATCATCAACATACAAGAGAAGATACACAATGACTGATTCATGAGAAAAAATGAATAGGGAAGCATCAGCAACCGAAGCAACAAAGCCCAAAGTGAGAAGGTGTGACGTGAATCTTTCAAACCAGGCACGAGGGGCCTGTTTGAGCCCATACAGAGACTTTTGCAAGTGACAAACGTGGGAAGGAAGAGTTGAATCAACAAAGCCAAGTGGTTGTGCCATAAACACTGTTTCTTTAAGTAAACCATGGAGGAAAGTATTACTTACATCCAATTGGCGAAGAGACCACCGATTCTGAGCTGCCAAAGACAAAATAATACGAACCGTGGGTGGTTTGACCACTGGGCTAAATGTCTCAGCAAAGTCAACCCCGGCTTATTGGTGAAAGCCCTTTGCAACGAGGCGGGCCTTGTATCTTGAAAATGAACCATTGGTATTGCGCTTGATTTTGTAAACCCAGCGACACCCAATAACATTCTGATCTGAAGAAGGTGGGACTAAAGACCAAGTTTGTTGCCGTTGAAGGGCATCAAATTCAGAAGCCATTGCCTCACGCCACTGTGGAAACTTGGAAGCTATGGTATAGTTTGGGGGTTCGGTTTGAAGGTAATCAATGGTAGTGGAGGTAGCAAAGGATTTCTTTTTGGAGATTCCTGACTTGGAACGGGTTTGCATGGGATGTGAAAGGAGAGAGACGGCTGGATTTTCTGGAGCAGGTGCTGGAGATACGATGGAGATATTTGGGGAAGATAAGCTTGTGGATGGGAGTGTGTTTAAGTGAGGGACGGGTTGAGGTAATGTGGGCTCTAGGTTTAAGTGAGGGACGGGTTGAGGTAATGTGGGCTCTGGGTTATTGGTAGAAATAGGCACAATAATGGGCTCAGGTGTGGGCTCTAGGTTATTGGGTCTAATCAGTGGAGAATTTGAAACTAAAAGAATTGGGCCTAAAATGGAGGGTAGTGTGTTGGCAGTGATGTTGGCAGTGGACAAAACACTTGGTGAAATAGGAGCAGGGCCCAAAATGGAATTGGATTGACAAGGGTGAAAAAATAAAAGAGAACTGAGCCAATTATGTGATGTAGAAGAAGTATTTGAGGGTTGATCAGAATGGGAAAAAGAATGGGAAAAAGGAAAATGAGACTTATTAAAAGTAACATGACGGGAAACATAAATTCTAGATGTAAGAGGATCTAGACAAAGATAACCTTTAGAGTTTGAGGCATAACCAAGAAAGATGCATTCTTTTGAACGAAGACTAAATTTGTGTTTGGTGTAAGGACGTAAGAGAGGGAAGCATGCACAACCAAAACTCTTACAAAGAGAGTAATTTGGAGACTTAGCAAAAAGAGTTTCCCAAGGGGAACTTGAACCACGATGAAGAGAGGGAAGTCGATTTATAAGAAAAATGGCCATAGAAAATGCATAAGACCAATATCGAAAAGGGAGAGAAGATTGAAAAATTAAAGTGAGGGCCATATCAACAATATGACGATGTTTGCGCTCGGCAACACCGTTTTGTTGAGACGTGTGAGGACATGTGAATTGATGAATAATGCCGGAATTTGAACAAAAATTACAAAACTCATTGTTGGCGTATTCTCCACCACAATCAGTGCGTAATGTTTTAATGGAAGTGCAAAGATGATTTTCCATAGTATTTCTGAAGTGTTGAAAAGAAGCAAGGACTTGTGACTTGTGTTTCAAAGGGAAGAACCATGTAAAACGAGAGAAATTATCCACAAAAATTACATAATAACAGTGACCATTTATTGAATCAATGGGAGCTGGACCCCAAACATCACTGTGTACAATTTCAAAAGGAAATTTAGTACAAGAAGTTGAAGAAGAAAATGGTAATTGGGTCATTTTGCCCATGACACAGTGTTTACAAAAATTGTTAGACATGGGAAGTGTATGACTAACAGATAGATGATTTAATACATGGTGTAAAACACGATGCTGAGGATGACCAAGACGCATATACCAGAGATCAGTGGATGAGAGATCTGACTTAGGAAGACTGGCTATGTATGAGCTATGTAAAGCAACATGAGACGGTTTAGTATGCTTTGAAGAAGATTGAAAATTGGAGACACGAGAGTTCCACGACAGAAGGGAAAGACCAGTGATTGGGTAGAGGCCATCTTTATTGGAACCCTTGTAAAGAGGCTTCCTCGTAAAAAGATCTTGGATCTGAAAACAAGTAGCATCAAAGTAAAAAGAGGTTCTATTGTCACGGCAGAATTTTTGTACAAAAAGAAGATTAGATTTCATGGAAGGCACACGCAAAATTTTACGAAGACAAAAAAGATGTGAGGAAGTTCGAAGTTGAGCATTACCTGTGTGTGAGATTGGAAGTTGATTGCCATTGCCAACGGAGACAAGATGTGAGTCAGTGTAGGATTGGTTGTCAAGGATGTTGTTGAGATCGGGTGTGAAGTGATCGGTGGCACCCGTGTCTGATATCCAGGTGGTCTGGTTAGGGTATGGAGGAGTGGCGGTGGCCATGGCGGCAAGTTTGGCTGGAGGGTGGCGCCCCTGATATGAGTAGTTCATTCGTTGATAACAATCAATGGCTGTGTGGCCTGGCTTGTAGCAGATCTGACAAGTTGGGCAAGAACTAGGGTTTGAAGGCCAAGATTGGGGATTTGGGGAATTCGAAGTGAAATTGGAGAAATTACCTCCATTGTTGAAGCTTCCTTGACTGAACCCTCCACGGCCATTGTTGTAGTTCTGGAATCGACCACTATTATTCCCACCTCTTCCACGATTTTGATTTCTGCCTCTTCCTCGGTTACCACTGAACTGAGCAGTCGAGAGATTGTTGTATGTGGGTTGCGAGTTCTTGCTGGCTACCATAGCCATATGGGCAATTTCTTTAGAATTATCCGATGCATTCTTGAGAAGATCTTCCTCAGTCTTCATCAAGGTATGTAATTCTTCAAATCTTACAGCTTCATTTTTAGTTAACATGGCAGAGGTGAAGGAATGGAATTCAGATGGCAAACCTTGAAGTACAATATGAAGGATCTCTTCATCATCGATGAGAACACCTACACTCACTAACTTGATTCTGGCTTCTTTAATCTTTTGTAGATAATCTGTCACTGAGTCAGAATGCTTTTTGATACTGTTGAGTTCCCGTTTGAGATTGACAATGTTGGATCTTGAAACAGATGTGTATCTGTTCACAATAATTTCCAGATGCCAGAAGCTGATGTTTGCCCCATTACTAAAGAGATTGCTGAAGGTGAGAGAGTTGAACTAATCATTGAGAAAAGTGCTTTATCTCTTGTTTTCCATTGAGAATACAAAGGATTCACTTCTTGCAGTTCTGTTCCAGTTTGACTAAGAAGAAACTTGGAAGGGCACGGAGTTGGATCTTCAAGATGGTCAAGAAGGGAATAAGCATCCAGTATTCCTGTGATTTGAAACTTCCACATCAGGTAATTTGAGTGATCAAGCTTAACTATGACATAGTTTGAGATGTTGGAGAGAAGAAAGATTGGTGTTTGGGTATTGATATGTGTGTTTATAGAGGGAAAAGAAGGAGGAGGAGTCATGGTGACCAATTGATCTTTACTGCTCTGATACCATGAAAGAAAACAGAATGTAAAGAAGCAATAGGGAACAAAGAGTGTAGAGACAGAGTTACTACAATGAGAGAAGTGTATATTTCTTAAAGAATGAGAGGGAAAAGCTATCCCTATTTATATAGAATCAACTAAGCTAGATAAGAATGAATCTGTTAATAAAACTGATACAACTGAATAACAGATTATATAACAGCTAATAACAGAAACTAAACTACTCCTGAACAGATAAGGATAAAATAGATTAATCCAAGAGAGTTCATGACTCTATCACACCTTCCCAAGTGTCGATAAAATCAACACAAAACAAAAATAAAAGCCTTCCCTAATTTACAGATCTTATTTGACCGCTTTTTCTCTGAGATCCAACTCATTCTTCCTAATTCACTCCAAGTTCCTTTCCCGAGTCACAATAAGATCAGCAATATAAGAAGTGGATTTTTAATTTTAACATACATTTGCTCATGAATACGCAGATTTTCAATTCATGTCAAAAGGGTTCCTTTTGTTTTAACTTTTGGTCTTTATTGTAAGGCCTTGCCAAGTTTAAGGCTATAATTGATAGTTATGCTCTTTATTTTTCTTTGCAGAAAGACAGACAAACACATAACATCCTTACTTACTTGTATAGTAAGATGGGCTTTAACAGATTTTTTTCTTTTTTATTTAATGTTAGGCTTTTATTGGGTTTGGGTTTTTTTATTGAATCTGAATTGGGTGGGTGGGTTGGATGGGTTTTATTTATTTTTAATCGAGTAAGCCATATCAAATCCTACCTATAAATGTCACTTTAATTAAAAATTGGTCACATCATTAATCTATTAGCTATGTAAACATAAAGTTAATATAGACATACAAAATGATCAATGGTGCACAATTTTAAAACCTTAATCATTTCTACGTATTTTAAATATTAGGAACTAAATGTGTAACTTGGGTAAACGTTAGGAACCAACAATATATCTAATCCAATTTATTAGGTACATACATGTAAGTAGAAGTCTCATATGAAAAATAAAATAAAAAATTGACAAATTATTATAAAATAATTAAATCTAAATCCATAAGTTTAAACTTTTGGGTTAAATCGTATCCCAATAAATTTTATTAGGCCATCAATTGTAGTCCTGGGAATGTGTTATTTCCCCAACCCTTTTTTATTTTTTTGGTTACTTTAAATAATTTCACGAAAGCCATAAATTTGTGTCTTCCCTGGGATCCAAAGTTTTATCAAAGGCCCAAATAATAAAATCCCAAAGTTTCTATCAAAGGCCCACATAATAAAATTTTCAAAATTTTGTATTATTTTTCCTACCCTTTGTGTTTTCTTGAGCTAAGTAGCAGGTGTTTGGTAGGAAGCATTGTAGTGATACAAGTACATAACAAGTTGTTCTCAAGACTAATATGCCTCCCGAAGTGTTGGGTAGAAATTTGTGTGCTTAGGGAAAAGATAGGGAAAATTAAGTCTTGAGAAACTATTTTTCAAATAAAAAAAAAAAAAAAAAACTTTCACAATTGTTGACATGATCTGTTGTGATTGGTGCATAATAAAACAATGTCAAAACTCGTTGTTGACATGGCATGTTGGGAAGGAAGTATGGAAATTTTCCATGATAGGATTTCGCTCAAGTGAGTGACTAGCGCAAATTTCTATGTGAATTTCGCAAGTGCGAGTCATTGATGAGTGGCTAGTGAATGTCTCTGTTTGAATGCTCCAATTCGCTTGAGCGAAAGATGAGCAAGTGATTGGCAATCGACAACCTTTGATTTGTTTTCAATGCTTACTCTTTGGCACACTCTAAAGCTACCCTATATTTTTCCCTTTTGAAATACATTGTAAATAACCCTACAACAACACTTTTGGTCATGGAATTAGCCAATATCTAAATTTTACCTTCGATAAATTTCCTAACAATGTATACATTTTAGAGCTTGAAAAATTTTATTTTTTAGGTAAATTACACTCTCCTCTCACGAGATTTAGCAGAATGACAATAACCCCCAAAAGTGAACTGAAAAAACAATCACAACCTTGAGGTTTGAAACATAGTTGTATTTGAGAATCACAACCCTCAACACACAATATTGTATGTGTCGATTTAATTGCAAGGTCTAAACATGATTCTCGAACACAATGGTGATTCAACATGTATATTAATCCCACCTAATCCTAAGGGAAATTACAATGGAGTTGCCACTTAATTTTATACAAAACAAAGAAAATACATCTTTATTGATTTAACAAAATAATATAATGATTTTTTGGAAATAAAATATTTCAATGCTTTTTTCCTAAATACAACCTTTAAAAAAAATAAATAAATAAAAATTTACACAAACTAATCTACTTTTCCCAAATGATTAGGGTTCGAGGGCTAGGGGATTGGATAAGAATGTGTTAGGTACTTATCCAACCTAACCTAAGTCAGTCTCTAAGATCCACTAATATAGTTCACAACTTCAAATAAATCATACTTTCATTTGATCTATATCATCATAATAGTACATGCAAATAAAAAAAATTAAACTATAATTAATCTAACAATAATTAAAGTCATTCAAACATGCATATCTCATCAAAACAACGCATTCAAATCACTGGAAAATATCACATCATGTCCAAAAAAATAAGAAAACATCAAGCAGGAAAAAAAAGAAAAAAAAAATCATAGAATAGCAGAATATCGATTCTACTCAATTTCACAAAATTTGAACCAGAGTGCCGATCAGCACTCCAGTAAGCCAAATCAACTAGACAAATTGAGAGATTTTAAAATAGAGTTCTGATCCATTTTAGATAAACTACTCTTTCTTAGAGGCCTATCATCCATCCTCCCAGCCAAAGGCGGCTCCACATATAAGCAAGAGGGTTCAAATGAACCCCCCGGGCTTTTAAAAAAAAAAAAATTGACTTCTTAAAAAAATGAAAAATAATAATAATTATATAGGTATGAACCCTTTAAAACAAAATTTGAACCCCCTGACTTAATATCCAAAAAGACCCAATCCACTAAATCCCTAAAATAAAGTCAAATAACATTAAAAATTAAATCATATAACAACAACAACAATAATAAAAATAGCCCAAATTACTACAACCGATTATCAATGAGACTTTTTTTTAGCTAGCCTAATCAGATTTCGTTCAATTAATTTTTTTTTTTTTTTTTTGAAGAAAAAAAAATAAAAAAAAAATAAACCTAAATTTACTTACCTTAGTGCATCCACATTTGATTAGTCAAAACTCAATTTCAACTAAAACATGCCTTAGATACCTAAAAAAAAGACCTACATTGGATTATCAATAACCAACTCAGTTATTTATTATTTTTCTCGAGCTAAACTCTCTGCTCTCTATCTCTTTCCTTGTTTTCTTCATATATATTTTTCTCATGTTGCTCTCTCTCTCTCTCTCTCTCTCTCTCTCTCTCTCTCTCTCTCTCTCTCTCTCTCTCTCTCTCAGAGTTAAAACCCCTTCCTTTATGACTTTCCTACGAAACAAATGCAACGCAACTCCAATGAGACCTAGGAAGAGTGTTTTACAGCTTTGGGGAGACTTCTTAATGGTAAATCAAAGCAAAAATCTCTCCAAAAACCCTCACAATTTTCACTCAATCTTTGAACCCTTAAATATTTATTTGTTTGCATTTGTTTCTCTAATGCCCATGGTTATTCTTTGATGGTCATAGTTAGTATTTGATGGGAATGACTTGGATATTGAATTTATTTTGTATAGGATGATTGGGTTCTATAGTTTAATATTTTGCAATCTTATCATTTTTTTACTTGCACTTTAATTATTTGTTTGACAAAATGTCTCAATGAAAGAATTAGTAGATGATACATGTATTTTTTTGGTTTCTATATTTTCATTTTTTTTACTTCCAAGCCTACCCACCGAATATGGAGCCTTAGAGCATGTTTGGTCATTGGATTCTATTTTTGTTTCCAAAATTTGTATTCTTACTATTCTCTGAAATTGAATCCAAAACCAAGTTTTTCTTTGTTTTCAATCCATTTTTCTTATTTGGCCCTTGTTTTCAAAGTATTTTCTGTAAAATATTTTCACTTATAACTAACTCAGATTCCCTCCATATATTGAAGAAATTTCCCCAAATTGAAGAAAGAAACCACACCCAGAAACCCACCAAATCGAAGATAAGCTCACAACCACCATAACGACCCATCCCACAAACCCACGGCAACCTAACCCAACCCACTGCAAATCAAACTTCCAACAAAAAGCCACGGCAACCCACCCCGCAACCCACATTAACCCACTGCTAAAAACCCATAACCAAGTCAACAGATTCAATCAAACCCCATCAACTTCCACCCACTAGCAAAACCCGACTTTCACAACCAAACAGAAAACCCATGAAAAATCAATTCAAAATTCACACACACAAACCCACGGCAGCCACAACCAACCCGTGAACTAAACACGACCCAAAAGGCAACTCACACAACCCGATCCACCAAAGGGCCACCGCAAATCAAACCCACCGCAACCCAACATAAACCCACTGCAAATCACAGCGGGGCGAGACCCACTGCAAGGCGAGCCCCACGGTAGAGCGAGCCACACAACGAGGCGAAACCCACAGGGCCTAGGAAGAACTCAGATGCAAGCCGATCTAGACCCACGAGGGCAGGGAAGAACTCTGATGAAAGCCGATCTAGACACACAGGGCCAGATCCGAGGGATTCATCGAGAGAGAAGAGAGAGCCGAAGTTGGTTTTTGTGAAATATGTGTGGTTGAAATCTTTTCTGTTGAGATATTTTAACAATTGGTCGTTACATTAAGTTCGAGTTATTTTCAAAATTGTCACTAGTCTTTTGAATAGTAACCGAAAACAAGCGAAAACATGTAAAAGATTATCTCATTTTCAGCCAATTGAGTATCAAATGCATAGTAAAAAAAATTTAATGCAAAAACTGAAATCAATTGCCAAACAAAAATTTTTCAACCCAGGCCCACCATTTTTTGGATTCAAACACAAGAATCCTATCACCAAACATACTCTTAACTTCCTACGCTCCCTGCAATCAGTCAGCCTAATGTCGATATATTCAAGTTTTTAATTCAACCCTTGGAAAAAAAATAAAATAAATAAATAAAAAATAAAATTGGAACTGCCACAGCTCCCAACTTACTTGCATGAAATCTACCCATCATTCCCCACAGCTTTTTCTTTTTGCTAAGAATAATTTGAGAATGAGAGAAGCAGAGGACCAGTGAATAGGACTTTATTTGCATTCAAACTGAACTCTTTTTTAATCATATTCACAATTTCATAATGAATTCATAAAATAAACAAGAGAAACGGATTAACAAATTCCATTTCTGCTGCCAATTCCATATACAATTCCATGCATAAAAATTTGAAAGGACAAACAAACAGAGAGGAGAATTGTATATACGCTAAATTAAACCATTACTTGGTTGTTTCTCCATCATCATTATCTAACACAGTTTTGATTACAGAAGCATCCATTCTTGCTGACTCTTGCTTCACCCATTGAACAACCCTCTCTGCCTCCTTATTAACCCTCTCCTCCTCCTTCAATGCTTTCTTCAGCTTCCTTTCTTGTTCTTTAACCGAAAAGGTGCTCAAGTCAGATAAAATCTCATCGTTCTTTCCCCACTGTTTGTCATCTATCTCTATGTTTGATCCTGAAACCCCATAGCTCCTACTCTTCTTTTCATAATTCTTGTTGGTGGAGGAGACCCAAAAGCAACAGCATGCTACTCTTTGTGGAGACTTTGACCCCATTAGTTATATATATCTAACTCAAAACTCAAAAGTTGTGAGAGTTCTGGAATTAATGGTTATCAAAAGGTAAGCAGAAATGGAACATGTTTTATGGAGATGTGGATTGTGGAGGTGACTGGTGGGTTTTTGACTATTGGAGGTAATTAATTATTACGATAATATTATTATTAGCATCTCAACTAAGTAACTAATTGCTGAATTGTTTGGGACCCAATTTGCGTATGATATTTCATAATGATTAGATTGGAACAAATCTTGTGAATATTCGCTTATAGAGTTAGTGAAGGGTTACATCAAAGCTGACGACTGACCCTTCAACTTAATCCTCCCAAAAATCAACCTAAAGATTCGAGATGGGGAAGTCCATTACATCAATAATCCACTAGAGCCAAGGCCCACAATGGATCATTGTTACTTCTTCTTCTTTTTATCAATCTTCTTCAATTCAAGCAAAAGAAAGAAAAAAAATAAATATTGTTAATTAATTGTGGATATGAGGTTCGTTATCTCTTTCTCTCCAAAGGATATGATACCCCGTAATTTCACAAATTTTGTACCTATAACAAATTGAGGTGTTGAACTCTATAATATACATCTTTTTTAGGATGACAAATTTTAAAAAACTATAAACCCATCAATTTTCTTAGTAGATTTGAACAAAAGGCCATAAACTTTAAGTAATTAGAGGGAAACCATCAATTTCTTTAGTAGGTTCGAACAAAATGGCCATGGACATTAAGAACTACATTTAAAATAATTAAAAAAAAAGACAATAGGTTTACAACGGCTTCTAAGTGTACGTTCTAAAAAGTAGCCGTGGCGGCGGAGAAGTGTGGAAACAAACTTCAGGAAAATTTGGGCATGACCCAAAATCGGGTGGGTGGATATCACAAAATGAAACCCTCAAGGCTAAAGTTAGCAAAGGTCCATGACTTATATCAATTGATGATCATTGTTGAATAGCAGCAATCGTTGACTAGAAAATTCAGCATTCTTGCGAAGAAAAAAAAAACTACCAAATTTAGCTGATGTTTCAACTTTGAATCGTGCTTTTGAGCTGACCTCCAAAATGACTTTTATTTTTTGGGCGGAAAGGAAAATATTCTTTAGACTCCCATGAGTTTTATTATTATTATTTTCTTTGGGATAGACGGATAGTTTTAAATTTGTTAGAAATTTCATTGTTAGCTAAATATCGCATCAAAGTTATCTTGTAATTGCATAATTTCAATTAGAAACATCCATTTATCATGTAATTTTTTTTTTATGAAAAAAAAAAAAGGACTCGTAGGTGCGTTCATTGTCCCGACCCACTTAAACCAGAATTTGACATGGCGTGGGACACATCTGAGTAATAATGAGAATGTATCACTATCCGAACTCACAAATCTCGGACTCGCAAATGTGATGGGTCAGAGGGTTTCCTTCCATTTATCATGTAATTATTGGGTGACTCTTTGAAAAGAGTATGTTAATTGCTCTTCAAATTATTTTGTAACAAGTTTTAGTTGAGAGAATCCTCTTTAGGTCGAGCGACTTCAATGTCAAGTGAGTCTGATGTTGTATGTGACACAATCAAAAAAAGCACCAAAAGGTTTGAGCCAAATACCCATACACTGGTTTGCTAATGACAGTTGATCAATGGTGGTTTAGTTTAGATGCTAGGTTAACTACTCGCAAACCCGTGTGATGCACGGAAAAACTTCTTAAAATGATATCTAAAGAATTATTGGTCTAAATATGATTTTTTCTGTTTTTTATATTTTGTCTATATATGAAAATTGATAATTATTAAAAGACATTTATTATTATTGTGTTTATATATAAAATATATTATAGTATTTGGCATTTATTATGATTGTATTTATATATATGGAACAATATATTATTTCTATTAAAGAAAATATAATATGTCAAGATTCTAATGAGATGTTTAATTATAGAATAAAATTTAAATTCAATTAAAAAATATATATTAAAATAATGAGGTGTAAAATTGTGGAACCAACTTATATAATGCAATATTATAAGGTCAACCAAAAATAAAAGAAAAAAAAATTTGGTTTTATATTATAGTATAAATTTGGTCAAAATGTCATTTATGGAATTAATATAGTTATTATAAGTAAAAACATGATTTCAAACCGTTTGAAAAATACTATTCCCACTAAAATTCTACTATCACCACTTTTTTTAGATTTATGATTTATTTTCAAGTACTAGGAAGTAATCTCATCATGTGAATCAATGTAATGATTATAAGTTCATTAAAATTATTAACATAGTTTACTTTAGGTAACTCCATTATCAAAATTTCAAGAAATTTACAATGATTAAAACTAAATAATTTTTTTTTTTTTTATGAAATTTAAAAGGAGTTTTCATTATTAATTTTAGTAATGTTATTTGTTTTAATAAATTTGGTCTTGCACGATGTACTTTTTGCCATGAAGCAATTTTTTTTTCTTTTATTATTATTATCTATATTATTATTCAATTTCAATTATATTATTGAAATATTTTTAAAAAAAATTACATATGATTTTTTATTAATTCCTACGTTGCACAGACATAGGAAAAAAAACTCAAGAACCAGTTTGGAGGAATCTCTTTTTAGTACAGAGCTTACCTTCAAACCAATTTAAACAAGTCATATGACTCATTAAAATAATCATATAATTAAAAGTACATGTGAATGGTCTATGTAATTGTCATGTATTGGGTTGAATGAGTTTTCCTCCAAACTGATTTGAAGAAATTACCTCATTGCATTTCACATCATAACAAATTTTGTAACAACAAAAAGTATGAATATATATATATATATATATATATATATATATATATATATATATATATTATTTTGGGTAAATTACATCCCTCTCCCTCATGGTTCGTCGGGATGACTAAACCCCAAAAGTAAACCGAAAAAATAGTCATACACCTTGAGATTTGAAATATAATTGTTATTAGTCATTCTGTTACTAACCTTAACAGAATATTCCAATTTTTTTTAAAAAAGATTCTTTTAAACCAATTGACCCTATATAACTTTAGTTGGTCTTTGGGGTTGACTAATGAAATATTCTATAGTCAATCTTTTTTTTTTTTTAAAGATTCTTTTATGGCTTTGTGAGAGAGAGAGGAAAAAAAAATTAATAAAAAAAATCAAGGTTGTTGGAAAAGATGGAAATATATATATATATAATAAAAAACCAGTTAACTTTAACTATGGTTAAGATTCATAAAAATAAAAATATTTTATATAATATATATATATATATATATATTTATATAAAAATGGCATATTTGGTTAAGTTTAGTAACGAAATAATTAATGATAAGTTGATAACTATATTTCAAATTTTAAGGGTGAGGTTGACTTTTGGTTTTATTGTCATTCCACCTGACCTCGAAGGAGAGGAGTATAATTTACTCAATTACTTTTATTAAAGTACACTAATAAATATATTTACAGTTGAAAGAAGAAAACAAAGCCCAAAGTATGAGGTAATACTTCATTGTCAGTGTTACTGGGACGCAAGTTTGGAGTTAGGATGAGGTAAAAAAAGATGAAAGATAAAATTGGTTGATCCTTGGACCTGTGTGCCCACTGCCAGCCATCAGTAAATGGGCCCAATTGAGAAAGAAAAGAATATTAATTAAATGATTAAATTTTTTATTTTTGAGTAATTTAAGGTTTTGAAACAATTTTAGTAATTTCTCATAGTATGAAGCACTTGATTCATTAAAAGGACATTTAAACTATTAAAATATTGATTAAATAGTTATATAATTAAATTGAGTGTTACCTAATAACTTAAGCTTGTAAGACAATTCAGAGAGTGTGTGGACCCCACCCGTTGAAAAGTTGGAAACTTCGGAAGCGAAAGATGCGAAAAGCATGAGTTAGCCGTTGGAGAGTAGAGAGTAGAGAGTAGAGACAGATGTTGTTATATTCTGCGTTGTCCAATCCACTTGGACCTGGTTCTGTAGTGTGAACACTGAGAAAACCCTACTATAAACTGAACCACAGACACAGAGACAGAGACAGAGGGGCTCAATCGAAGTGTAGAATGGCCGATTTCAATTACCTATCGGACACAGACGAGGAAATTGCAGTAGAAGAACTAATTTCGCAAGCACAAGATCTTTGCGTTCTGGAGCAAGTTGCTGCCATCCGCTGCTCTTCTTTCACTCACTCTCATTCTGTCCTTCCCACTCATCTCGAATCCCGTTTTCGCAAACTCCAATCTTTTCCACTCACTAAGCCCAACCCAGATGCTATTTTCACTCATTCCAAAACTGGGACTGGGTATGCCTCCGATTTCTCCAAGGAAGAAGCAAAAAGGGTTTTCTCAGACCCAGACCCAGACCCAGCTTTGAAACATCCGGACTCATTGACATCCTCTCCCTCGAATTCGAAAAAGCGAGACTCAAAATTAACATCCAAATCAGGTTCAGGTTCAGGGTCGTTGATGGAATATTCTTCTCCGCCTTCTCCGCCAAAGAAAACTGGTTGCATCTTCTGGTGTTCTCCAAAGAAGGCTTCTCAATCTCCTCATCAGAAGAAGAGTAAGGAGAATGGTCTTGATTATTGGGGAGGCATGGACGATGATTTTTTATCAGATTTGACTACTTTTTCCACAAAACAACAGCAAAAGTTGCTAAAGAAGGCAATGAAAGAGGAAGAGAAGATTAGCCAGGAGGCTGACAAAATCGTCAAGTGGGCTAAGCAGGCTTCTGCCAGGTTCAGTGTTTCTGACATACCAGATCAAGATGATGAGCTAAGTGATCATATATAATTAATAATTATACATACATATTATAAGCTGTTGTGGCTATTACATATACTCTTATTATATTTACATATGTTGTAAAGGTGCATGTCTGTTTGGAAATTGGAATGGTTCAAGTGTTTGCAAAGTTGTCATAGTATAATGTTACATGTTAATTGAAACTAGTTATTACTTTTCACCTATTTTAAATATTGAACTAGTATATCCTATTTCGAGTGAGGGTGACTAGTCATCTACTTCCGTTGTCATGTATTGATTTAAATGGGAAGGATAGGAGGAGATTGCAGTCTTCATATCCAATTCCATATTTGCTGTGAGCATGTGAATCAAAGAAGCTAAAAATAAATAAATGGTTGATATAATGATATGAATGATTTTTTATGTACATCCTGGTTACTAAATCCTGAGTCTTTATACCAGTTAGTTCGAAATCAATATACTTAATCATTCAGGGACTCTTGAACAATGGCATTGATTGAAGGACTTGATTCTGGAGGGACAACAACCAACCTTCTATATTTACTGAAGGACCACCTAAGATGTAATAAGAAGAAAAGATCTGGGGGAACCATGATCAGTAATATGTTACAGTTCTTGATTTTTATGTATCAGTTCATATGATATAGTTTCATTCTTGTCATTACGATAATTTTTTCTATTTTGCACTTTGTGTTTATCTCTGTAACTTTATTATAGGGACTGTATGTAGAAGCAATAATATTTATTCACAAGTACTAAAGGTAATGTTTATCCCATTTGGCTAAACAATGCATTTTATTGTGGACTTTGCTTGAGGAAGATTCTTGGACTCTTAGGGGATATAAGTATTTAAAAGCCTTGTTTGTCTTTTTTTCTGATTTGAAAATCATGGGGGTCATGAAATTGCCTTTCAGGGCACAAGTCTTCCTGGATCATTCATTGTGTTTGTGTTGTCCATGAGCCCTACATTTGTGAAATGCCCTTTCAGTGCATACTCAAGAAGCTTCATTAGGATAGGGGAACTTCCTATTTTATTTTCTGGATGGTGTCCATCTGATTTGCATTCTAGTTCTACACCTCATTGACAACGTGAAAGTGCATTTGAGTATTGTGACTAGACTTTTGAAGATGAAGCAAATCCTAGTTTAATGCCATGCGGCTGCAACCAACAGATTCACTCCCTTGTCTGTCATTGTATGTTATGGGTATCTCTAGTCAGCTTGCATTATTGTTCTAAAGACCTGAAATAATATTTTAGTTCATTCGCAATGTTATGGGTATCATGATATTTATTTGGATGAACCAGTCCTCAGCAATGTTCAAAGTTTATCCAGAAAGGAATGCTACCATTACCATAGTCATCATTTGTGGAGGAGGCTTAAGTGAACTCAACTCAGGGGTTATTCATTCTAAGGATACCGACTTAAGCACAATTTAGTTGATACTAGTTCTAATGTTGGCTCGTGCCTAGTGCCACAGGATGTTAGAAATAAATCTGTCCATTTTGAAGACTCAATAAGAAGAATCTTACAAGAAGAAGAAGAAGAGGAAGATTATTTAGTTTAGAGGATAATGAAGATGATTTAGTTGAATTTGAACAGCAAACACAAACATCGAAAGGGGAAGGCTATAAATCAAATGGATAGTTTGGTTAGTGGGGGTGGGGGGAATAGCTATAAATCAAATGTTAAAAGAGAAAAACAAGAAAAAGCTTGAAAAACAGGATTCAATTTTTCAAACTTCTCTACAGATTCTACAACTATGCATTCATAGGTGCAAAATATCACCGATTCTTTCTACGCCTATTTCAACTCTCATTCCTTCCTTCTCTTCCTCTACTCATTTCATATTTCTCAACTTCCTAGAATCTCATATACTTGTCTTTCATTTCTAATCTTCACAATCCTTACTTCTTAATCTTCTCAACATCTTACCTGTAAGTATAGTTTTTATTTCTATGCTACCAATTTATTTCACATATGTGTTCTCCATTGAAATTTTATTTTATTTTTTTTTGTGTGTGTTTGGATAGTATATGCATTATCATGAATGTTATTTCATAGATAGATAAACTATGACCCTTTCTAAATTTTCAACATCTTTTCTTTTAAAAAGGGAACGTGCTAAAAATATGTATGTGAAAATTGGCTTAAACATGCATTAGTAAGGCACTAGGGGTAATAAGCCAACTCCCCACACACTTAAGCTCCAGTAAGATTGTTCAAATAAGGATGATTAAAGAGGGAAGCAGAGACAATGTTTTTACATGGAAACTCTCTTATGCCTAGGCAGAGAAGTAGAAAACCATGGGGGGAAGTAGAGGAAACTCCATTTCAAGTCACTCTCTTGTAAGTGTTTACATAAAGAAAGCAAAAGGGAGAGCTCTAGAACAGAGGAAGTGTATTCTTGTGTGCAAAGGGAATTCTCTTCTTCTTCTTTTTTTTTGGATTGTAAAAGCTTCGGCTTTGAGATTTTCATTCAAAATAAATAAGGAACCAATTACAAGATCCAAATGAAAGAACTCGAAAGGAAGAACAAACAGAAGACGGAACCTACAGCAGAGAACTCAAGGACAGAGAAGACAAATTTGGAGGAAAGAAGAAAAAAAACATAGAAAAAGTCTCCTGGCCTTATAAGTGAGTCTCTGAGAAGTTGCTCTTCTAGGAAAGGAGTATTAGAGCCAATCCAGTCTTGCACACTGGTGATGTCACGAGCGAATTAGGCCATCAGATGTGCTGCCTTGTTGCTATCTTTGGGTTTGAAATGGTTCCTCCTTTATAGCTGAGGGAAAGAAAAAGTCAATGTTATAAATGTCGAGCTCTTATAGGTTTGAAATACAAAACAAAATCAATTACAATTGGTGTGTCTTTCAGTGCATCGTCGTTCTTTGTCATGCTGACACTATGTCAGAGGGCAGTGGATCTTCATGTGACACCAAAGTCTACAGTACTTCTTGTTTGCATGTAGGTGCATCAGGCGAGGAATGCATTCTGTAATGGCGACCTCCACTTTCTATGCTTGTGCACATGTGACTACAGTGTATGGAGTTGGTCGATTGTACATGGTAAGGGCTTTGCCACTTTGTATGTGGACATTCTTATTCTTTTGTCAGGGTGGTGCAACGGTGAACCATTGGTGTCCTTGCTTTGTCTTAAGCACGCCATTGCCAGTTATGCCTGTCTTAGGGACAAACTCCCACAATCATCCCGTAGACATTGAAGAATACCTTAGCCAATAACACAATCAAGATTCGATACTCTATTGGAACATGTGGACGATTGGAATGGCTTCTAACTAGGCCTTTAATAGGCTGGTTAATATGATCACACCACTAGGGTTTTTAGGCTAACCATGGCCCGTATAAGGTACTACTAATTTTAATACAAAATACTTAAACATTGATATGACAATTAATGTGATCCGTGTCACATCAACAATATAATATTATTTTATAATTTTTTTATTTTTTGTTGACATATCAGTTTGTAAGGTTTATGATTTATTATGTATCAATAGTTCTAAACTTTGATATATCTAAATTATAAAATTTAAATTACAATAAAAATTAATCATAAACCATCCTAGTTCTTAATTATAATATTAGTTAGGTTTAAAAAGATTTGATTTAACAAATCATAAAAATTAGATTAAGGTAATAAATAACATTATTTTGAATAAAATCAAATGTGAATTAGAATTAAGAATTACATTTGCAATAAAAACCCATTTTTAATAAAAACCTAATTTAGAAATGTTATTTGATTGCACATTAATTTTAAACACATAATCAATAACTACATTGGAAAAACCTAAAATCGAAATTGTACTAATCTAGCAACAACGTAATAAAAACTATTACCCAATAAAATTAAGGGTTCTATTATTTACTTAACTATGAGAAAAAACATGATTAAACTGATAAAAAGATTCAAATCATAGTCACAAATCAAAGAATTAATAAAGAGATAAGAACAGTCACATAGCAAATCATAAACAATGGAACTTAAATGGATTAAAAAGAAATTAATTTTACCTCACAAATTGGATTCTTTCTTAGCCTAAGCTAAAGGTTTAGCCAAACATGAAATTACAAAAATAAAACTAAGGAATTAAAAACTAGAGAAAAAAGAGAGAGACAAAACTACTAAAACTCCCTAAAAAGATTAGATTTAACAAATTCCTCCCACGTGAATTGGCGTGAATTGGTAGTGTGATGCGGGCAGGAATGGGGAATTGCAAGTTTGCAACCCTCGGGCTACCAGCTCCTTCCACGTGAATTGGACTTTTTTTTTCTTTTTTTTTATCAAAGTGTGACGCATGTATAAAAGAAAGTTTAAGCTTGTGGGCCAGCTTGTGTGGGCTTGATTTCTTCTTCTTTTGTTTCCTTTTTCTTTTCAAACATTAATTTACACTTATATAAATAATTAGAAAAAATAAATAAATAAAATAATACATAAATAAATGATTTTCATGCAATGCAATGAAAAAAAAGAAGTATAATAATTTGCATACAACTAAAATCACTTTTATTTATTTAAAATCATTATTTGTCTCACCTTGTAACAAAACAAACTAATTGTAAATAAGTGTAATGATAATTTTGTTGGCGCTTCTATGTTTAATAGATTTGGGCATACTCACATCTCCGACTTAATGGAATTGGTCTATTGTACTAGGCAAAGATGATTAGGGCCTTAATCCTTCCTTTGATTTCAATAAAATTATTCTTATTCACCAAAAAAAAAAAAATCTTTTTTTTTAATTTTTATTTCAAGTGAGTCGAAGTCAAAACCTAGGAAAATATAAAAAAATATTTTGAACTTTTTTTAATAATTTTATTTTGTTTATTCATGTGTTATTTCAATATTTAGTATCCAAAATAAATTATAAAAACAAGATATATATTATTTACAAATTGATTTTCTTATATAAGGAAAGGAGAATTTAATATGCTAATAATCATTAAAGACTGATTTTTTATTGTTTGAATATGGATGAAAGAAAGTGAGATTGTATTGCCTTTCCTAGTTTCGTGGTAGGCTCCTATATTTTCTCCTCTGGTCAAAATTGGATACTAGCAAGTTGGGAAATTTGGTCTTGAGCCCCAAGGAACTTGACTTGTTCCCAAGATTTGGCCAACTTGACTTGTCTGTCTGTTGGGTCAAAATAGTCATTTGGCAAATTTGGTCTTGAGCCCCAAGGAACTTGACTTGTTCCCAAGATTTGGCCAACTTGACTTGTCTGTCTTGTGGGTCAAAATAGTCATTTGGCAGACAATTAGGACGCGTGTCGAGATAATGACCGTATATTCTCTCTTCAGAACGCGTTTCCATTGCCAAACTAACCCACAACTAAATAATAAAATAAAAGGAGTTTCTCCTAAACCCTATATAAAAACTGAAGAAATAAAAACAAAACAGACAAAACAGCTTTGTTCCAAGAATCTTGGCTGTGATCAGATCGAATGATGGCGATGATGATGATGCGTCAAAGCAGGAGGAGGATGGTGAGTATGGGGCCACGGCTTTTCTCTTCTGTGACAGGCTCAGGCTCAGGCTCAGGCTCAGGCAGTGGCGTTGTAGTTGTAGGAGGAATGAATATAATGGATAATGATTGGATGGCCGTGAGGAACTACGCCAGCACCACCACAAGCACGGTGGGGCAAGCGTTGCAGGGAGGAGAGATGGAGAAAGAGAAGAAAAAAGTGAAGGAGAATATTGGTGCAGTTGCGAGTTACTGGGGTGTGCAGCCTGGCAAACTTGCTAAAAAGGATGGTACCGATTGGAAGTGGTCCTGCTTTAGGGTATTCTCACTCTCCTTACATTATTAATTGCATTTGCTGTCTCTTCCATTCATTCTTTGCTTCTTCTATTTTAAACTCCCATCTTTTCTTTTTCTTTCTCTTTCTATTAATTCTTTCAAATCAATAAGGTTTACTTTACTTGATTTACGAGGATTTTTAATAACAACAATATACCTGTTTTGAGCGTTATTAATTACAAATTATAAGACTCGATTCTTGTATTTGCTTTAGATTTTTTTTTTTTTTTTTTTTTTTTACATACAATTATAATTTTGTTTTATGTACAAGTTTCTTTTTTAATTTTGTTAATGGTTATTGCAACAAAAAATGGAAAAAAAACAATTGGTATTGATTTGTAAAGGAAATGGTGAAAATATTATCAAATTTATTTTTTATTTTTAAAAAACTTATTAACATGTTAATAAATGTGTCATTTTAATAATATAGTAAACAAATGTTTGAATTACTAATTAATATAATGAAATTGAATATTAATTTTCTTTTTTCTTTTTGCTAAATTGTATATTGATGATTACGAATATGTTTATTGATGTTGGAAGCCTGGGGAGACGTACCAAGCGGATCTTTCAATTGATCTGAATAAGCATCATGTGCCCGTAACATTCATGGACAAATTGGCTTATTGGACCGTCAAATCCCTCAGATGGCCCACTGACTTGTTCTTTCAGGTATGAAACCTAATATACCACTTCTGTTATCCAATTTTTTCTTTTCTGACTAAAAATTAGTTGCTATTATGGATTCAGTATTTACATTATATAATCTTAATTTTTTTTTTTTTTATAGCTATTGTCTTAGAAAGTTAATTATCTTTTTACTTGCTTCATTAGTTTTAATTGTTTAATTTAGATTGAATTGTACTGACACGTGGTTAAAAATTAAATAACCTAAAAAGAAGCTTAAATCGAAAAGTGCCCCCCTAAATTTTTTTATGAAAATCAAATTGACGGATTTTCGAATTTGAAATTAGAAGTATTTGAACTATAAGAAATACCCAAATTGATCATTTTGTTTAAATTTGTGTTTCCTTAATTGAGAAAAAGCATAAAAATTAAAAAAATACTTTAATTAAATTTTAATTTTAAACAATTTTTTTATTAAAATTATATTATAAAATGATTTTTTTTTTAATAAAAATGACACCTAGAGAGACATAAATTCAGACGTAAATTGATTTTGACCAAAAGTTCAAGAAATATTTTTACATTTTACCCCAAAAAAAAAAAAAAATGTTATTAACAATTCAACATTAACATACTTGGTATGCTAGTAATAATCAATGGATGTGTGAATGGTTTAAATCCTTTTGGAGTTGGAAAGTTAAAACAGGAGATTTGAACATAGTTGTTGTATGTATGTTACAGAGAAGATATGGATGCCGGGCAATGATGCTTGAAACAGTGGCTGCAGTTCCTGGCATGGTGGGAGGCCTGCTACTGCACTGCAAGTCACTGAGGAGATTTGAGCACAGTGGTGGCTGGATCAAAGCACTGCTGGAAGAAGCCGAGAATGAGCGTATGCACCTCATGACCTTCATGGAAGTAGCCAAGCCTCGGTGGTACGAGCGTGCCCTTGTGTTTACTGTCCAAGGTGTTTTCTTCAATGCTTACTTCTTAGGCTACATGATATCCCCCAAATTCGCTCATCGTGTGGTGGGTTACCTGGAAGAGGAGGCAATACACTCTTACACTGAGTTCCTCAAGGAATTGGATAAGGGTAACATCGAGAATGTGCCCGCTCCAGCCATTGCCATTGATTACTGGCAGATGCCTGCTGGCTCGACATTACGTGATGTTGTCATGGTTGTAAGAGCAGATGAGGCACACCACCGTGATGTCAACCACTTTGCATCGGTAAGAAAATCATCTCATCTTATTGATTACTTCTTGTTTTATATTTAATAAGTCAATTACATATTGATTTTTATCGTCTTTTGCCTATTCTAAATGTTAACTATGGTCTTTTTGTTGCAATGAATTGCAGGACATACATTATCAGGGACGTGAGTTGAGGGAATTACCTGCTCCACTTGGTTATCACTGAAATTTCTACAAATGGGAACATATAATGAGAAAATCTGGAAATTATCAACATGAATAAGTACTTTTTGAGTGGTCTGTTACCAATTTAATTTTGTTGTAAATACAATATGGAATTTTTTTTTTTTTTTTTTTTTGAGAAAACTGTATGGAGTTTCTTGGTTGTGACCATCCCTGTTTTACTAAGGTTGTGGAGCTATTATATTACTAATTCATTTTCTTCTTCTTTTGATATTTTAAGGAATTCTAACTGTTCTCTCTTGCATATTGTGTTGTGTTCCTTTCCAGTTAACTTCTAGAAATGTAACCGGCAACTCAATGATGAAGGGCAGTGTGATCTACAATGCGCAATCAACAAGTTGCCGGTTAGTCTAATGTGCAGATGTGGATGTTTGGAGATATTGGGATTTTATTGAATAGATATATATATACAGTTAATGCTTCAAGTAATACTGCAGGTCTCTAAAATAAAGGAACAAATTGGGGAAGAGAATTTTTAAGATGAGGAGAGCATGCAGTATGCTCTTTTGGAAAGAGACTATGCTGGGTTTCCAAGTATATAAATAAATGGATTGATTTTGTTTTCTTCCTGAATGTAAAGTGAAGAGATTTGAGTTTGGACTCCGGTTCTTGAGTCCACATAAGAACATATTGCCATTAAGCCAATGGCCTAATGGCTGGTGACTGGTGGGTTGAGGAGCAGGAAAGAACAAGGACATCCTTCTCTTGTAAACAAGCTACTGGTAAGAGCAACAAACTTGTATTCCCTTTTTATGGATGCTTCTCTTTGGGAAGTGAAGAATTACCAAGGGAAATTATCAACATGAACATTGAAGGGTATAGGATCATATAGATTAAAAGCATCACTTTCAAATAAACTAATGGGATAGAGAGGTAGAATGACTGTGGGTGTAGAGATCCATTGTAATTGTAATTTAAAGAGTCTCAACCTTAACCTAAGTTGTTGGAAATGCTCTATACATTCTCATGCATGTTCATCCACACCACCAAAAGGACGTGCCATCAAATGCTTTCCAATGATTGAGCTTTACTATAGTTGGCTTGATTTGCACTGCTTATGGCTCTTACGACAAAGTAAGACCCAATTCCTAGGCAAAAGGCAGCCTAACAATCTTATTCAGCCACGAACGACTATTCATAAATAAGGGCATTAGGCCTATTGAATTAACATTTAATCTAATCTAACTTTCCATAAAAATAAATACAAAAATCTAATTTAACTTATGGCTCAAGCCCATGGACTAACTAATAGGGAAGTAGGATTCGAAATGGTCGATATGGCAGCCTTTCCTTTGGACATATATGTATCTACTTCGGATGCATTTGTTCTCAAATTTCGACTGAATTATCTTACTTCTTTTCAGCACAATTGTCAACCATTAATGCACCCTAAATCAGTGGCACGATACCCTTTCCTTTTTGGCATATTTTTTAGTCATAAATGCACCCTAACTACCCGTGGCGGCTTCTGGAATTTTTTTCAAGGTGGTTATTAAAAAACTTAAATTTCCATTAAAAAAGTTTAAATAGCCATGAAAAAACTTAAATTGTACTAAATGTAATAAAATGAGAAATTGAATATACTGATATCATAAAAATTAAAAAATAAAAATAAAAAACAAACAAATTTGAATCACTTGAACTGTTTTGTTTGAATCAAACGAAAACTTACCCTATTGTTGTTAATTGAGAGAGAGAGACAAGAGATAAACTGTTAAAGAGTCTGAGAGAGAAAATGAGGAATAGACGGTGAAGTGTTTTGATTCCTAAGACAAAGAGAATAAAAAAAACAGATACGATGAAGTTAAATATTAAATAAGATTAGATCTTTAGAATCTCAAATAAAAAGTATTTAATATTTTATTTAAAAGGTGGAGTCAGAGGCAATGATGTTAATATCATACCGAGAGCTGTTTTGGTTTCAACATGGAAACGAAATTATTTTGATACCAATTATTATCATGATTCTTTAAAAAAAAAAAAAAAAAAAAAAAAAAAAAAAAAAAAAAAAAAAAAAAAAAAAAAAAGCCCATCAAAAACCCACACTACAAACCCACCATAAAGCCACCACAAACCCATAAAATAAACCCACAAATTACCCACCACAATCACAGCAAAACCCACAATCAAAAACCAAGAACAACCAAAACACACAAATCAAAACCCACTCAACCCACAAATCATCATAATCGCGAGTCCATTGCGAGTCAAAATGCGACCACCATCTCCTGGCGCAAGGGCACGTTGAAGAGGTCGAAGCAAACGGAGATCTCCGAGCGAGTCAGTGGATTCTCCGAGTCGATGAGTCGCCGTTTTAGGGGTGTGCCTATTCGAGACAGACGACAGCGGGGGGGTGGGGTAGGGTGGGGTTGATGTGTGAGAGAGACAAAGGGGGTGGAGTTTTGCTGTGTGAGAGACAAAAGAGGGGGTTTGCTGTGAGAGAAACGACGGTGGGGGGGGAGTTGTTGTGAGAGAGAAAAATGGGGGTGGGGGGTTTGCAGTGAGAGAGACGAAGAAGGGGGGAGTTGTGTGTTGGAGAAAGCAAATGGGGGTTGGGCGTGCAAGTGAGATTTGGAAAACGGTTTACAAAAAATTTGGGCATACGCCGTTTTCCTTTCAACGGAAATCATTTGTAGTTTGATTAGCATTTTACAATAAAACAAACACTCACAAATGCGGAAAACATTTTCTAAAAAAAATATTTTATAGCGAAACAAATAGAGCCTAAGAGGAAGCGGATCATAACTTTCAAACATCAGGGAACAAAATCAAAATTAGAATAAATAAATTACATTTCAATAATAAATAAATAAATAAAAAATAAAACAAATGTTAAATAATTTTGACAATGACTCATCAAAATTACGTTTTAAGATATACTTGACAACCACCTTATCAATGAATATAAATAAAAAGACTAAAATCCAAACCCTCCTTAACATTATGGTTGCATATCAAAATTTAAAAATTTTAGGGGACAAAATCAATATTACCCCAAACTTTTAAGTGAAAACTGCAATTTAGTCTTTATTTTTCTTTTTTCTTTTTCAATTACAAACTCGTAGGATTTGAACCACCAAAAACTCCGCGAAGACATACCTTATTAGTTATTACCAAACTATATTATGACTTCGGCTTACTCAAATTTGTTAGTCATAATACATACATGTACTCGAATTTGTTAAGAACAAACTCTGCTGTAAATGGGAAAAAGAATATAATTTTAAGTTTTTAACAGGTATAAGAGAGGGTGACAGGAAGGAGAGGGCACAGATTGCTTTGCAGTAGCCATGAACACCAAGTTTATATATCAGAACTAATTATTGTATTCAAAACATATTTTACAAAAAATGGCATAACAAAAATCATTTGCAAAGGGAGAGCATTTTCAATTTATACGAATGTCATTTACACTTAATTGGGAGGAACAAATGCCAGAGGAGATTACAGATTAAGAAAAAGAGGAAAAAAAAGATGGGGGAGAGGTGGGTAAAGCATGAATAAATAATTCAAATCATGTTGAAATCCATTCAGGTGAAGAAAGAAATGGCTCCGCGCATCCATGCAAAATGAGGACAGTGTAAGTAGCCAAATGCACCCTGATGATTGACGAATTGCTCAGAAGGTCAAACCAACACACATGATGCAGCAAACCTAATCATTCAAAATCTGCAGAAAGAATGAACAAATATTATGGAGAAGTGAAGCTTTGCTGATTTTGACCTCTTTTAACTGCTGCATTACTTCTGAAACTCAACAAGAAATACATGGACGCGAACTCCACACCTCCATCTATGCACAAGGCTTTTCAATCAGAGTTGGAATCATAGAAGTCACTTGGGCATGGGGTCATGACCTCTGATTCAAGCAACTGGACCACCCTGTGCATTGTGGGCCGATCCTCTGGATTAGAAGAAACACACTGGATGGCAACTGAGAGCAGTGCATCAAGACTTTCTACCTGCACCCCCTCACACTGTGTATCAACAATCTCTCTTTGCCTATTCTCCGTGACCAGAAAATTTAACTGCATGAAGGGAAGTAATGAGTTAGCAGAGCTGCTTGAAAAGAAGAATTGTGCAATTGCCCAAAATTGTGGCAATTATGTGGGTGGGTAGGTGTGGTTGTGTATGCATACAATAGGCTGGTGGCCTATCCTGCATGGAAAGCTCCATTGTTCAAAATGAGATTCATTGCTACAGACCCACTCAAATTAAACATACATCCAAAATCAGCTATTCCAAATATGGAAGACACAAATAGGAGATCTCCATTAATCTCAAAATATTTTATATCCGGAATTTTTTCTCTATTACAACATCTTTTAAATAATGGATTGTAACAAACTGATAAAATATTAATTCACGAAGTACTCGAAAGAGAGTTGAATTTTGACAAAGCAAAACAACATATTAACAACGCAAAATATATAACTTACATGAGACATAAAAACATGCAACGTGGTAAGCACAGGAGAGATCTCCATTTCTAATACTGTAGACTAGTTTAGTGACCGGTTTAAAAAAAGAGTATTCTTACTGCAAGCACAAGTGTAGGAAAGAGACATACCCAGCCAACAATGTTCAGGCCCTTCTCAATAAATGATGCATCTGTTGGTCGCTTTCCACTCAACACTTCCAGCACCAGAACCCCAAAACTATATACATCAGTCTTTTCAGTTGCTCTCCCGCTTTGCATATACTCTGCCAGTGGAGTCAAACACGGACTTAATAATAGATCATTGTGGATTTGTAAGGAATAACAACATATGATCCATATTACATTTTCACAATGGAGAACTGGACAGCAAATGCATGCCAGGAACCTCTCTTTTCCTTGTTTAGATCATAATGTAAATATCAAAAAATAAAACTTATTCTAGGCTTCTTATTTGTACAGCCACACATTTACAGGACACCTCTTATGAAAGGCATTGCAAGTCAAATTTATCAAATATTTCACTTAGGCACTGTACTAGACATTAACAGAACTATGACATTTAAAGCCTTGTATACAAGAAGTTCCCATTTTATGAAAGTCAGGTCCGAATAAGTAGCTATTTATCATTCCAACTAAAATCTCCCAGTCAGTTCTATATATACATAGTTGTATTCAGATCTTCATTTCTTTCTTGAAGCAAATTCTGTATTACTGTAAGAAAAGGATGGAATTGGTTCATTTGAATAGAAGTATTTAAAACAAAAGATTCGGATTTCAATTTTTAAGTTTAAATGACTTGAATTGAGTATGAAATGGTGAAATGTTTTCTATTGATAACATTTACAGATGGATTTGAGCTTTTATTGATGTGGACTTCAAACATGAACTTGCAATGATTAGGTGTAAGATGTTATTTCAAATCCATTATATCACAAGTGTTTTTGTTTGAGCAAAATCATTAAAGCTCAAATCACCATGTGTTGTTAAATTTCTATCAAGCAATTCATACTAGCAATTACCAATGAGCTCTAGCTCAGTGTGCCTCCTCCCATTATAAGTGCTACGTAAGCAGTGAGGTCGTGAGTTCAAGACCCATCGGGTGCATGTGTAAAATGAAATTTATACTAGCAATTGTTCTTTGAATCCTTGATTTTAAATCCTCAAATCCAAATGCAACCAATGAGTAAAGCTGATATTCACACCCAGTTTATAGATTATATTATATATCTAAAATTTTTGGTGGCATGTGACAGTCTCACATAGTTCAACATCGAATCAATGATCTTACTCACTGGTTTTGGGTCAACAGCATCTTCTCCATGGGTAGAAAACTATAAAGAGCCATTTGTGCACAACAAACTTAAAACTGAAGTTCAAGTTGTGGTTACATTTAACATTGCATACCTGGAGCCAGATAACCAAAAGTTCCAGCAACTATGGTCGTTATGTGAGATTCTTCATCCTCCAATAGTTTGGCAAGTCCAAAGTCAGATACTCGAGCCTCAAGATTGCCATCAAGCAAAATATTGCTCGACTTTATATCTCGATGTATGATCCTGGGTGAACAATCATGATGCAAGTAGGCCAGTCCTTTTGCAGCTCCCATTATGACATTCAAGCGTGCATCCCAGTCTAGCAGATCAGATCTTTCTGTACAATGGATTATGAGACATTATTAATATCAGGACCTATGGGGTTCATGTCTTGCGACAAATTAATACAATGCATAAGTATAACAACAAAAAAAAAAAAAAAAAAACTGTGATAAATGAGAGTAATGTCACAAAATCAAGATACATTATGTTTATCCTACGGTATTGCTTGAACTAGATTTCGATGGAAAACTATAAAGTATTTTTTTGGATATTATGTGGTGCAGACACCAAGATTAGGATTACGTTTTTGATGAATGCAAATTTTAATTGGAGTTTTTTCCAATTGTTGGGTGCCGATTCCTAACACCGTAGGTGTTGATTTCCAATTTTTCTGTTTGGTGTTGATTCCAAACAAACCCCAAGGTGCTGATGCTTAGGTCTATCCTTTTATTTTTTATCGATTTCCCCTTTTATCTCATTTATTTATACTATCTGGCATCATTATAGATTCTTAGGAATGGATGATGTCCACTATTGATAAATTGTATATAAACCTGTAAATCTTCCTTCACAATTGAGCACAATCAAATTAAATTCATATTTATAAGAAAGAACTTGTCTGTACATCAACTGAAGATTTATGGAATTTTATTGATTTTGTAAGTTCAAGAATACCACTTTTTCTTCTTCCTTAAATTTGGATTGAAATTTTAAGGGTAAATTACATTAACACCCCCTTCTTTTGGGGAAACTAGACTTGCTACACCCTAATTTGGGGAAATGACACGCCGCTCCCAAATTTACAAAATAATCAACACTCCACCCCCTTTTTATTTATTTTTTTTAATTAATTTTTTTAACCAATACCTAACTAACCAAAGTTAAAAAGAAAAATTATATTCCAATTGTTTTAAGTTTAAGTGAAGAATATTCTTTTAAAAATGGGAGAAACGGGAGCCGAGTGTTAATTATTTTACAAATTTGGGAGCGGAGTGCCATTTCCCCAAACTAAGGTGTAACGAGTCTAGTTTCCCCCAAAAGAAGGGGGTGTCAGAGTAATTTACCAAAATTTTAATTATATATGTTTCAGCCAACATCTGAATATGATTTCTTGCAGTACTAGAAGCAACGGAAAGAAAGCTCAGCACTCAGCACCATAAGGAAATCAAGCAACATTTTTTTATTTTTTGATAGATGTAAATCAACAAACATTGTACCAATGTCCGGGTGGACTTGATCTAATTTTCTTCAGATGCCTCATAATTGCCATCAGAACGAATATAATGTGTTTCTGGGTGATTGTGTAGTAGAACATTAAGTAGAGGGCTACATTACAAGCATTGAGCCTGACAAGAGCCACATGTCAGGTCGACCAATAAAAAATATGAATAAAGAGAAATATCTTACCATGAAGTGCTTCGTCAAGGCTACCACCAGGAAGGAAATCATAAATTAATAATTTTGATGTAGGAGAATTGCAATAACCTCGCAAATTCACTAGGTACCGATGTTTTATGCATCCAAGAATTTCTAGCTCTCTCTCGAAAAACCGATCGAAGCCCTCATTCAACTTTACAATTCTCTTCAAAGCAAATATATTGCCGTCATCCATTGCAAGCTTGTACACTGTTCCAAAGCCCCCACAACCTATTATGTGCTCGTCATTCAAAGTTTCCAATTTCTTTATGATGTCTTTTGAAGAGTATGGCAAGTCTCCATGAAACATTACAATTGATGCACCTGACATATAAAACTTTGTAAATAGAGATCTTGAATTTTAGGAACTCCTGTACACATGGATGCAGATGACAAATAGCACAAACAGATATTTTAAAGGAACAGATATTAGTTAAGAAAAGAGTACCTCCACTGACATCCTTTGCAAGACTTTTACCATCATTTTTACCAAACTTTTTGTACAAAAAGCAACCCCAAAAACACATAAGTGCAACCAGAAGTAGTGCACCCACTGTTGCTGAAGCACTAATAAGCAGCCGCCCAGAGTATTTCTTTTTTACACCCTGAGTTTGGGCTACAAAAAGTGAAATTCAAGAGGGTATAAGTCATCACAATTAATCCAGTTTTGAATACAATGATGTCAAAAATAAAAATCTTTTAACATAAAAACTATTGAGTTCCATCAATACCAACTCCGCCAATTAAGACACCATAAAAGTAGTAAAATTTTCATTCCAATAAATGGAAGCAGAATGCTCCATAATCCCAAAATTGCGTCCATCCCATTTCCAGTGAAATAAAACTCAAATCAATCAAGTTCCTATGCATGCTACTTTACCTGAGGTCGGAGATTGGGAATTTGTTCCAGGTCCTCCACCATCATCCTTGCATGTCACACTGATTTGCTTCCCACACAAACCACGGTTGCCAACGAAACTGCGAGATAATGTTTTCAAAATTAACTGTAAAGCACCCACAAAGTCTGGTTTTCTGGGTAAATTAATGCATTAGTTCAGATAAATATAACGGTCAGTGACAGTGGCAAGTTACGGATCATAAAGAAATTTTTGTCAAGGGTACAGTAGCAAAGGAATCTGTTGCATTCCCTTTCATCAATAATATTTTGTAATATTTCATTGATAGGCTTGTTTATTACCGCAATGAAAACATTAAAAGAAAATAAACTTGGAATAGATGGAGAAGACTCCCTAGAATCTCTCCTTCATTATTAACCACTGAGCTGGTTGATGATCAAACACACATAACAGAGCACATTATGAACATAACAGATGAGGACAAGCTGTACTTACGAACTTCCATTAAAGTTGAAAAGCACACCATCAGAGGGTATTTGTCCCATAAGAAAATTGGTTGACACATTGCTTCAAAATGTCCAAAAAGACCACAACAATAATTAGTAGTTTCAGTGTAACATATTCAAGCACCAATTAAATCAAACACCATTTTAAAGCACCAATATGACCAAAGGAGATACTCACAAAGTAACAAGTTTATCCAACTTCGCAAGTGATGGAGGGATATATCCACTCAGAGAGTTGCTTGAAATATCCCTGTATTATCAAGACACAATATTAACTCACGTTTGTAGAATATAAAAGTAATTTAATATAATAATTTGGATAAAAATAACTCCGCCTATGTCTATGCATAGTGTCAAAAATTTTGTTCACAGCCAGTCACAAGCCCAGAAAAAGGAGGGTTGTGGTAGGTTGACAGTTTGTGTAAAATTTATTTACTTTATTATGAATGGATCCACTATAGATACACATTGTGGTGTCCCCTACATATGTCAACCCTAACTAGTCTGTTAAGGATCCATAGCTGACCCTAATTAGTCTGTTGCGGATCCATAGCCGACCTTAATTTTGGGACTAAGACTTGGATGTTATTGTTGTTATTGATGCTGTTGGTGGTGTAATTTGGATAAAAAAAAAAATGATGATATTTCTAAAGTATGTAGTGTCACAATACTTTAACTCAGGCTCATTCATTTGAAATTAATATTTGATAGGCATAATTTAGTTTCCTTTTTTTTGGAAAGTAAAACAGTATTAATAATATAACAGGGGAAATTGAAAGTACACATGCTTTATACTAGCTCGTCACTAAAGAATATAAATTACAAATGTAAAGAATCCAAGATCTCCCAGAAAGGACTGTACTATCTACAGACATCCAATGAAAAAGTGAAATCAAAATAAATGCTTCAGTCTGTCTAAAGGAAGCTCAATCGCCTCAAAAGTCCAAGAATTTCTTATGCCGTAACATCCACTTCAGATATAACAGCACCAAGTTCCAGAATTTATTTCTGTAACAGTCTGATCAAGAAAAGTTCCATTGTTTAAACGGACAGTCCACTTGGGGAAAAGTAGTGGCAGTAGATAATCTTGTAAGGCATCATAAACAGAAATTTCTTGGATTACAGCTTACTTGGAGTTAAGATAAGAGAATCTTTATCTATTCTCATTATTCTATGCTTTCCAGAATTATTTGAGTACCCATCTGCTTCTTGTTTATGGTAAGCTAACTCGAAAAGGAGGATTAGATGAAGGTATTATAAGTGTGCACTCCAAGCCCATCGAAAATGAAGTATTTTAACTCCTAGGATAGCTTGGGCATATATAGCATCATCTAACTCACTCCTTAGCAATGATGAGTTTCGGTTTTTGAGTCGGACTTTGAGCTCATGCCTATCAAGATACCAGGAGCACAACCAATATTATTTTAGATTTCTATTTTATTTCAGATTTTCTAGTGATATTCATTCACTCTGATTAGGACTGGGATTAGGTTTCTCCATTTGTTCAGATCGGTTTCAGATTAAGTTTAGTTGAGTAGTTCATTCAGATTCGTATTTCCTGGAACTGGAAACTCTATCAAAGGCTCCATGTTTTGTTTGTTTTTTATCAGACTATTATTATTCAAATTAAAAAAAAAAAAAAAAAGTATTTTCTTTTGAAAATTTTGGATTGGTGGCGAACACAAGTCCTTCATGTTGCTCTAAGTGGTGAAGCCTAAGATTGTCCTGCATCAAATTTGGTATCAGATCAAATCTCGTTCTCGCTTCCAGCAACTTGTGCCCTCAAATCCCATAGCATACCCGATCCAATTTTCAGCTAAGCCAAGAAAGCAACCCATACCCGAGAACCCGACCCAAATAGATCGCAACCAACCCCACAGCTAGAACAACCAAAAGGGCCAGATCCCCTACCTCTAGTGACCGTAGCCGTGTGCTGCCGCCAAATCGAGCCTTGCCACCCTCAACAACGAGAACCACCATCGTGTCCCAAAACTACCATCACTCCCATTGTTCTAGTCACCGTGTGTCGCCGAGAGGCACTGCAACTCCAATCAGCCATCTCACATACCGCAGAGTCAAGCCCTAGTCAACCCTGCGAGCACCGATCTTCCCTCAGCACCACCGACGTGAAATCCCACTGCCAAACCATGCCAATCTAGCACCATCAAAGCACCACCATCACCACCGAAGAACTGCCACTCTCTTCATCTGTGTTTCATTGTTGGAGTTACAACATCACGCCGGCACCAGGAACCCACTGCCGGAAATTTGCTTTTGGTCATCACAGAACATTGACTCAGCCCCACTAGCCCACACGTGCAGCAAAATCCAGCTCCTTGAAAATTGTGTGCCCAATACAAAGCAAGTCCACGGCCGATAACAGTACAAATCACCAATCTCAGGTACTTGTTACAATTTTCTGTTAAGAATTATTAATTTAGAGAATCATGGTGCTATTCGAACCACCTATTTTTTATGGTTATCAAGAGCTAGATCCATGGGTTTTCAGCGATTGGTTATTTGAGATGGATCAATTTTTTAAGCAAGTGGGTTTATCGGATGACAAAGAAAAGGTAAAGTCTGCTAAAACGAAAGTTGCAGCTAGACCTTTGGAATACTAGAACTATTATGCAAACCTTCACTGTAGATACAAATGGTCTTTAATTACTTGGGAAGAAATAAAAGACAACCTTTGAATAATATTATTTCTCCCGATATCATCAAAAGAATTATCTACCCAATCTTCTCATGGCAATTTTCTACATCAAAGAGATAACAGGAGGCAATGGAATAGACCTTTGAGTGTTTGCTCAATTCCTAAACCTAAGCCCACTCCAGTTTCAATGGAAATGGAAGCCATACGCAAAGACATCCAAACTTATCTACAAAGATCAAGTTAGTCACTTCTTCCTACCAAAAGATGATTAATAGCAATGAAACCAAGGTTTTAAACCTGGAAGACAATGACGTTGGTAATGAAATCTTGGAGATGAAGAAATCTCAAGTACCATCAGATCCTAGTGCTGAAGTGCCAACAGATGAAGTCTTACTACAGCTTAAACCATGTATGGAGGAACCAATACAGCATGTTGGACAGTCACAATCATAACTTGAGAATAAAGTTCAACAAGAGACACCTGCTACACAGCTTGAGATAAATGGCCAGGTCTGATTTGGCTTCGTTCCTATTTGTCCTAAGTCACAAATATATGGCTAACCTTGGTATAGAGCATAGCCAAGTTGTGATATGGATCTTTTGGTATTTGAAAGGTGCTAGAGACATTGGCTTGGTATATTATAGGGCATCACCTCGTGATGACAGCATGGATGTTAGATTTGTGAATTCTAATTATGATGGTGACTTGGAAAAGAAAAGTTCTCTGACAAGCAACATTTTCACACTTTCTGATTGTGTCATCAATTGGAAAGCGGCTTTACAGTCGAGAGTCACTATCTACCACAAAGGCAGAGTACATGCTAGCAACATACAATAAAGGAAGCTATTTGGTTAAGAGGTTTGCTTGGCGATTTGGGTTTGCAACAAAGTGAGATTTTTATGTTTTGCAATATCTAAAGTGCTATACATTGACTAAAAATTTGCTATGGCAGATAAACCAACACACATGATGATTTACTCATTTGTTTGCATTCAAACATTGCTTAGATTTTATTCGTGTTTGCAATTTATGATTGCTCTTAAGGACTTTAGTAGAGGAGATGGAGGAGTTCCATTTGTGAGCCAAGATCCAATTCAACCTCAGATGGAGATTTGTTAAGGTGGTTTTTAAACTGGCACACCTTTTGCCAAGTCCTAGTGTTAATAGGACAGTCAACCCAATTATCGAATTTGGGTAGTATCTGGATGCCACATTGCCAAATCCTAAAGGGATTACAACACCCTTATATTTCATGCACCATATTTCCAGGTTTGGTTCATTGTTGTAATCCTCTCCTTTAGCGTCAGCAAGGAAAGAGAGATTTATAAATTCCTTGCTATGTGTTGTGTAGTATTTGTATTTTGTATGTAGATAACTCTTTCGATGTATTTGAGATTTGAAATTTTTGAAAGTTTTGAACCACTATTTTTTTTTTTTTTTTTTTATAGGTAAAATGATATTTATTAGAGGAAAAGACATCTTCGTGTGCATAAAGCATGAATACGAGAGAGTCAAATAATTATAGAGGAAGAAATAATAGGAATTAAAGACAAAGAAGTAATAAAATGAATGACAGTAGTACTAGAAGTAAGGCCCCAAGCACAAGTCCAATCGAACAACGACGATACGAAGCACTCTAAAAATCGACTCTCGGATTTCGCCACATCCTCGAATGTACGCCAGTTGCATTCCCACCAGACTGTCCACATCAAACACAAGAGGACTAGATTCCAAATGTCTGAAGAATGCCTCCCCAACCAATTCCGCCACCCAAAAAACAAATCCACAACCCACTTGGATAACACCTACTGAATCCTGAATGAGCGAAAAACATGACTCCACAACACACCCGCCATAATACAATGTAATAGAAGGTGGTCCACTGACTCCCAACTACAGCAACACATACAACACCAACTTGACATGGTATACCCCTAATGCATAAGGTTATCACAAGTCAAAACCTTATCCCAAGCCGCAGACCACACAAAAATACAGACCCTTCTTGGGGCTTTAACACACCAAATACTATTTCAAGGGAAAATTACCCTAGGGGAACCCCTTATAGCTGTGCAGAAAGAACAAATGTCAAATAACCCAATCCTCTTTAACCTCCAACGCAAACCATCTTCGCCTACCCTTAAAGGTGTGTGACAATAAAGGAAATTAAGAAAAGACACGGCCACATCCATCTCTCAAATCATTAAAATTTCGAACAAAAATCACATTCCATCCAACCCCATTGGCAAGAGGGGAACAGTGTCCCAGCCCACCAGATGATGTTTAAAGTCCTCTCCCGCCCCATCCCAAAGAAAATTCCATTGTAATCTTTCAAGCCTATTGGCTACACTAGCAGGAATAGTAAAGAGAGGTAATAAGTGGGGAGACTAGACAATGTACTCTTATGCAATGTTAACCTATCCCCTTAGACAACGTACTCGCCATATTGATAGTGAAACTTACTCCTCGATGTTGCCCATGGTTGTATGCTTAGAAGTCGAGTCATGTAAATCCTTATGTTCCCTTGAGGTTTCTTTATTCTATTTTACCTTCTTTTAAAAAAAAATAAAAGTAAGAAACTTCATTGAAACTATCCAAGCATATTAGAAGTATATTGTGGGACAAAAAAAGAACACGGAAAGGTACATAGAACAATCAACTCCACAACGGAGGAAATAGAAAACAAGCCTAAACCCACTATGTGTGCGTTTGGCTAGCAAAAAGCCATAAGCTAGCCAAACAGACATTATAATTGACTACTCACAATAATATTCAATACTTTGAATATATTATAATTAAAGCAATGAAACAACATGAGAAAAATGACTTACAAATATTTAAGCTCTGAAAGGTTTCCCAATTCATTAGGAATAGATCCACTCAAGTAATTTCCTTGCAAATATCTGTAGAAGATAGATCAACATTTACTCTCAATAATAAACAAAGAGGATTAGTTAGTTATAAAATACAAAATAGTGATGTAACCACTTCAAAAGTAATCTGGATCACCAACTTGATATGCAAGTCTAAGACTAAAATACACCGTGATCACATCTTACTCATGCACCAAGTAATTAATAAAAAGTGCAAGCTCGCATTGTCTGCTATTAATTTATTGTTTTGATGACGAGGAACCTCACCAAGGCAAGGCCCTTCAGACCCACCCTGAGGTAGTAAACCCCGGATACACGATTCCACCTACAATAACTATGTATCAGGTACGCTATTAAGTATTTAATTAGCCAAAAGCAAACTGCCTTGAGGTTAGACAAATCTATACAATTTAAGCATAGGCTCTCATGTTTTGAATTATGTAGGATTGATCACACATGGTTCTCAGTGGCATCCAAGGGAAGTGTAATCAGTATTCTACAGAAGCAAAGGAAAGAAATAGCAAGGTATTCTCCCCAGTACTAATCAATCCACGTAAGAGTGACTAAACACCGTATAACAATCAGCTTCTTAACAGGCTCGCTCTCAGGAGCCCATAATCAAGTCTTAGTATTCTGCCAGCCATGGAATGCATTCGAATAAAGCTGCATTGTTGAACCTCTTCAGTATTCAAAGGTAGAAAACTATGAAGTAAACAATAAACCATTGACTATGAAAGTTGAAAACATCCTCAGCAAAAAAATAATAATAAAGTAAAGCCTCAATGAAAACATCATCGACGGATGACAAAGTGAAGCAATATAGAAGCCTCAATGAGCTCTTCTTCGTTTTTTGATAAGTCACTTAATGAGCTGTTACACCAATTAAGATGTAGGATCTTTAGAAATTCAGCACTAAATTAAGATTTTTATTTTTTATTTTTATATATATAAGATCTTGAAGGGTTCTTGAATAAGCTTGATGTTTAAGGGTTTAGGTAGGGTTAGGGAATAAAAAGAGTGGACATTGAATAAATTTGATGGTTGTTTGGTGTCAAAACAATAAATAGAAAGATAAACCCCAAACAATCACACTCAAAGCTTAAAATAATCTACTAAAATTTTATTAAATTCAAGGGTAAATTGCATTTTTGTTCTCTCAAATATGGTCCTTGTTCGGTTTTGATCTTTCAATTTTTTAAAAAGCAAAAATTTAGTCCATTAAAATATAGTGTCAGTTCAATTTTTGTCCCTTATATATGGGGACACTTCAATTTTAGTCCCTTAAATATGGGGTAGGTTTGATTTTCATTCCATAAATATGGGGTGCCTCAGCATTTGGTTAGTCACATAACAAAAAGCAATAAATGGACAAAAAATAGACGAAGGGACAAAATCGTTGCAATTTCAAAAATTTGAAGGACGAAAATCGGGCAAACCCCATATTTGAGGGACCAAAAATGCATTTTACCCTAATTTCAATCTCTTTCTATATGTGTTTTACTGACTACATAAAAGCCTTTAGATAGACCCTCTTTTTTTTTACGACGTGGAAACCCCATCAAGGTAGGGCCCTTTGGACCCACCCTAGGAGAGTAAACCCCCAGTTGCATGCACCGACCACACGGAAGTTTCCCTATATGCAACAAGGTAAGTCAAAGTGCTTCACCCAAGGATTGAACCAGGCCTTTAGATAGGCTATTGCCAAACCCATTTCTAGAAAGACTAGGGCTCCTAGATAACCTTTTCCTAGAAATACTAGGGCTCCTAATAACAAATAAAAGTAATTAAGAACTTCTAAACCAAATAAATAAAATAACAATCATGGGCCCTTAGTACAGCCCATTCTAGACAATCTGGAAAATTAACAAACTACCCCTATTTTAGTAAAACTTCAGTAAAACTGAACCAGCATCTTTCTAACCTAAAGAAACTTAATCTTAAGACTCAATAATGACTAAAGCCTATAAAAGGCAGCGAGAAGGTCCCACATCAAAACTAGGCCACAATTCTTGAAAAATATTTTTTGATAGGTAATAAGATTTATATTAAAAAACCTCACTGTGCACAAAATGTGCACATGAGAAAAGCAGAATTACAGCAGAGTAAAATGATAAGAAGCTGAGCGCCATGAGGCCTCCACTATCTGTCAACACTATCAAACAAAATTACAAACAGACTCCTTCTAGGGTACCTCCAATATTGTGTTGGATATGATATCTACCATAGAGTTACTATTCAATGTGACTTGAGTTAGTATTTAATGTGAATATTTTTGAGTGTATGATACTGACCATGGGGTTACTGTTTATTGTGGTTACAAGTTATTGTTACTACTTACTAGAATACAGACCAATCAAATAAAGAAGTTACAAAAATGCCAAGGAGCTGATCTGGGGAACTAGACACATCTTCAAAAGTTCTTGAATATTATGGTATTTAATATTGTTTTTCATCAAACCCTTTGCTGACTGCATCACAAAGATATGTCAATTTACTTTCTTAAATGTTGAGGACATGAAGGTCCAGGCAGAAAACTTCGTTGTCATTATCATTGGTAAGACAAGCCTACAAGGTGGACTTCTTAACCATCAAGTCACTTTGCTGACCAAGGTTGACAAACTACAGATTACAATACTCAGTCTATGTTCAAACTATGTTTAAAATATGTCAAGGACAGGCCAAAACCCTTCAAAGCTCATGACACTTTTTCATCATTCCCTTAAGACACTTATTTTAGATCTTAACACTCCGTTTTAAATGGGAAATAAGGACATATCTTTTCGTTAATGAATTAAAAAGTTTTTTGCTGATATAAGCCAGAGAACAAGGTGAAGGACAATAATCCCTTCAAAAGGAAGAGCCAATACATATTTTTTTTTATAAGTAAAATATAATATAAATTGATACAAACCCAGGGATCGAACCCAAGCACTCACAAAGGTGTAGAACTTTTTAATAAGAGCCAATACATATTTAAAAAACATGAATACAAAGAAAGTCAAAAAGGCTTTAGGACTCAAAAGGAGAAAAGTGTCCAATAAAAGTTCTAGAACCTCTACTGCAAAGGTTTAATTAGCTCGCTACATTTACCATATTTAATGATGATTAATTAATATGAATTGACCCTTCAAGAAGGCCATTTTTACCATTACCTCTTCTTGATTGGTATGGAGTTAATTGATTTAAACAGCATCCAGGAGGTTACTTCTCTCTAATCATGCTAAGATGTGGCATATATATGTACCATTCTAATGCACTAGAAATCAATTTTAATATGTAGACAAGCATGAAATTTGCATATATTGAGGTAACTTTATCTTCCGCTCATGATTTTTAACAACTAATTAACTTCATTTCTCTAACAGTCAGGGAAGAAAAGATCACATATCATTTAGTCAATAAACATGTGAGCACATATTAGTTATAAGAGAACCATTGGTGGTACTTACAATCCCTGCAACTGTGTGCAATTTCCCAATTCTGAAGGAATTGTGCCATAGAAGTTGTTGTTGTGAAGAGCTCTACAAAACGATACATCATAATAGCATCAGCTGCAGCATCCCACATTTTAATACAGCAAATATGCATCAACTTCTAAGAAAAAACAAAAAAGATCCCAAAATAAATACATACACAATCGTCAACTGTTCTAGCTTCCCAAGATCAGGTGATAGGGAACCACTCAATTTGTGATGAGGAAGACTCCTGGAAGATCATTAAGAATAAACAAACTTAGTATCATAATTTCAAAGAAAATACATTTCATATGCAGTCGGTAAATTGTGTCCTATCATTGGTACTTTTCCATCCCATGCATCGTGCCTTATCATTCATTCTATGACAAATTTTTCACAGAAGAAAAGCAAAAAGGGAAAGTTAGCTAAAATATAATAGGACATAAGCTACTTTAAAAAAAAAAAAAATGCAAAATGTTTCTTCATCTAAAGGAAGAATAAAGTACCCTATGCCTGATCCTACATGTGAAACCTCTCTCCTCAAACTCTATAACATGTACACTTTAGAACGTAAGACAAGTGAACATTACTTCAAGTCCCATTCGCAGGCCCCAAGTTAGGAAGTTATAATTCCAAAAAATGTCCTGTGATGGAACAATACTTTTATAGGAGAACTTGCTTTTGTAATCTAGCATGACTGTTTTAAATTGTTAAGAACGGTATTAAAACCATGTGTTAGAATTTGGTGTTGGAGTTTTGATGAAGCCATGGAAGATTGATTTTTAACTACAGAAAGAAACAATCAATAATTATGCATTACAAAAAGCAACAAAGAAAAATAATGATAGAAGCATATTTAAAGGTTATTCGGAAAACTCACAAGTATATTACTCTCTTTGTTTTTGAATCACATTTCACTCCCTTCCAATTACATGGGTCAGGATCTTCCGGTCTCCATTGGAGAAGGTCTCTGAATTAACATTGGAGAAGGCCTCACCTACAAACCACAACTCCGTCTGAATTAACAACTGCTGTCCTGAAGCTTAGCAGTGCCTCACCTACAAACCACAAAGGGGCCTTCACACATTAAAAGAGAAAGAGAGAGAGAGAAATAAAAGAACTAGTCCATCTTTCTAGCTTGAAGCATGGACTAAGCAAACAAGGTGAATAACATCCACCTAGAAATTCAATTGGCCCAACCTAGTGAGGTGAATAAAAAATGTACAATATTTAACATTATATGGACGGGTGGGGTCAGTTGCCCGTAGGTTTTACATCCTAGAGGCGAGTCCAAAGGGCTCTTCTTTAAAAAGGTTCTCTACATTATCAAAAAAGAAAAATACTATGGTTAAGCTATAACTTATAAGGACTCCTACATTTTACTAGTTGAATGATAACTTCCAACCAAACTCAACCAGTGGCACATACAAGAACAAGCAAGAATCTGAAGAGAAGCATTTCCATTAAAAGTATATATATAAAGTGTCAGCACTAGTTTGAGATATGAAGAATAATTGGGAAGTTGAAAAAAGAAAAAGAAAAAGAAAAAGAAATACACAAATATATAGGCATACCATCAGGACTGATAGCTCTAGTGTTGCTGATTAGGATAGAAATGAGTAGAATGCAAAGAAGCAATAGTTGTTGGCATTTCATGAGACAGATGGCCATAGTGGCACTGGTTGAGCATAATACAGCTACTATAAATCATCTGACACTCGAAGCTCTAAAATACCTCCTCTCAACATATAGCTGCTATTCGGGCGATGATGATAGCATATCTACACAAGAGATTTACCTGGGAGACAAAAGAAACAAACTTAACTTATAATAGCAACAACAAGATAACCAAAATAACAATGCTACGCAAATCCTCTATATTGTCTGTCTCTTATAATTTTAATTTCCAACAATGCATCTATATTGCTTTCAACAAAACCATCCACACTGAAATCTAAACAACAGTAAGACTTTCTGAATCACAATTTTAGGAAAAACATCTCAATTATTAGTTTTACAAAAGGAGAGCTAAGTTCTACAAGTGGTAAAAAAAAAACCTTTGAAAATTAAAGAAAAAAAGAGTCAGAATAAAATTAGAAAATAAGTATAAGTCATTTTCCCTAACCTATTTCGCCATTGACAACACTAGTTAAATTAATGTTTGAGAGAATGAATTAACAACAACTAGTCTTTGATCTTGAATTCACTCCACAAAGGGAGTAGGATTTGGACTAAACTACCCTCACTTAATTACGCTTACATACACTACACTAACTGAAGTGAGCTTGAAAAGAGAGATGAAAACGCACCGTGGGATCGATCTGAGATGCAAAAGAAAGAGAGAGAGAGAGACCTCTCTCCTCCGTACTATTAAAGTATCTCAGATTTGTGTAGATAGTAGAGAGTAAAGAGAGAGAAGAGAGTGTGAAAAAATGTAAGGCTTCCAATAAGATCAAACTGCTTTTGGCACGTGTTAATCAACATCTTCAGTACGTGCGACCGACGCCCCTAATGTCCACATTGGACATTGCCAGCTTTGCTTCTTACATTTTTACCACTTTCATTTTCTTAACCTCTCTCTCACTCACCTTTCTAAGAGCAACTCCAACCCGGCTCTGTATCTCCACAAATACAGAGCCAAACCCCAAAAAACAGCTCCAACCCACTCTTCATCCAACTCTTCATTCGGCTATAGTGCTACAGTACACTTTCATTTTTACATACCTACTGTTCATTCTTCAGCCCATTTTTTTATTATTTTCTAAACAGCCTATATAAACCTTTTTTTCTTCTTTCCATCTCATTTCTCCCCTTTTTTTCTCTCTCCTCACCTCCGTCTGTGCTCTCTCTCTTTTCTCCGTTCTCTCCCTCTGTTCTCCATAGCTAGCTCTCCCCTCTCCTTTGTTGATTTTCTGGTGGGGTTGGGTTGACGGTGGGGTTGGGTTGACGGTGGGGTTGGGTTTCGGTTTGTTCGTGGGTTTGGGTTTCCGTTTGTTCGTGGGTTTGGGTTGGCGTCTCGGCGGCGATCTGGGCTTCGGTTTGCCGTGGGTGGGTTTGCCGTGTTGTCTCTGTGCCGATCTGGGTGTGGGTTGATCTCGGGGTGGGCGTGGGTTGATCACGGGCTTCCAGCACGGGGTGATTTTGCTCGGGGTGGGCTTCGGTTTTTGCCTCGGTGCCGATCTGGGTTGATCTCGGCGTGGGCGTGGGTTTGCGATCAAGGCGTGGGTTGATCTCGGCCTTCCAGCACGGGGTGATTTTGTGAAGGTCTCAGGTAATTTTCTTCTCTGTTCGTGTGTTTCCTTGATTCATTTTATTTATTTTTTTTTTATTTATAAAAAGAATCATAAAATCTTACCATGATATTGGCTGCCTGTTGTAATGTTTTGAATCAAGGATTGCTTTCTTTTTTGTTCATATTTTCGGTTAATTGGAAACGTAGTCGAACTTTCAATTTTCTCAGTAATCTTATTACCATGTTGCCTCTAGTTTGAATTGCCTTGATGAAGTTATGTTTCGGCTTTATATTTTGACTAGGGAAATACGTGGTAGTGAAAAAGAAATCCCTGGCCATAAAATATCTTTTATGCTAGTTAAAATGGTTTTCCTGGGTGAACTAAAAGTATTGGCTGTTTTCAATAAACTGCGATCGAAGTGGGTGAAATTTCTGGAGTTGAAATTCAGTGAAGTTGGTCTTAATTCCGGGTTGTGGATTGTTTGTACTGGGTTGTGGATTGTTTGTAGATTAGGTTCATTGAGCTGTGATTGCATGTGAAATGTACTGGTAATTTACTTACTGGTTTATGGTAATTTGATGGTAATATAGTGAAATGTATTGGGTTGTGAAATGTACTGGTAATTTGGTTCATTCAGCTGTGATTTGTTTTGTCAAAATTCTGTTTTTGGTTGATGTGATATTGTCAAAATTCTGCTCAATCTAAATCTGGTTTATGGATTATGTTGATAAGTGCACGTTGTCAAAATTCTGCACCAAGTTATTTGCTGGCTGGGTTTTAGAAGTGGTGTTTATTAGGGAAAATAGTTGATATTAGCTTCATGTAAGCTAAGTTTTGTTCATGAAAATAAAACTATGTTGTAAGTGCTTATTGTGTAGTTACTGAATTATTGGCAAATTATTGTGTTTTTACTTAGGGATGGATTCTCAAAATGAAACCCCCAATTTCGTTAGTCTTCTAGAAGGTACATATAACGAATATTTTATGGAAACCCCAAATGTAAGTGATCATAATAGTAATCCACATACTCATGGAACCCAAATGTGTCCACCCTCAAGAGAGTTACCTGAGAGGTCTTCATCCCAAGTTGAGTCTTCTAGAAAGTCCAAACCACGTCTTCCCAATTTTACTATAGAAGAAGACTTGACTCTTATATCTTCGTGGCTCGCTATTGGCGAAGATCCGGTGCAAAGTAATGAGCAAAAATTGGAACAATTCTGGGTGAGAGTTCATGATTATTATCATGCTCATAAGACTTTCGAAACTCAGCGTAGTAAAGGTTCTTTAATGCAACGGTGGTCAACCATTCATTTGCAATGCAATAAATATTCTGGGTGTTTGGCAAAGCTTGAATCATTGCATCCAAGTGGTATGACTGAGGAAAACAAGGTACATTTTATTAACTCTTCAAGTTGTGTTAATGTATCAATTTGTTTTAACTATTGAGGATATTGATTGTTTTTATTTGTTGATTTTTTAGATTGATAGTGCAAAACAAATGTATAAAGACACACATCCCAAAAATCAGAAATTTGTGTTTGAACATTGTTGGAATGTGTTGAAGTACGCACCAAAATGGATCAATAGTCATCAAAATAAAACACCAAGAAAAAGGAGAGGAGAGACAACATCTTCAATAGATTCAATAAATCTAGAAGATGAAGATGTTGCAAATGACTTGGAGAGACCATTAGGTAAGAAGGCCGAAAAAGCTCGATTGAACAAACAAAAGAGCACTGAAGGTAGTAGTTCAAATGTGGAATCGATGTTGAATGCCATGTGCGAAGAAAAAAAAAAACCAATGAAGTGAGAAAGGAATTTCTTGAGAAGGGTCGTTCTGATTTCATAGAGCTGGAGAATAGGCGTCTTTGTATTGAGGAGGAAAAAATTCAATTGGCAAAAAGTCAAGAGGAAAGGCAAAGAATGAAAGAGGAGATGGAAATTATAACAAAGGATTTAGATACATTGCCTCCAGTGCAACAAGAATATTTTCGAGCTCTTCAATTGGAAATTCTTGCAAAAAGAAGGAGTGGTATTTAGTAAATAGTATTGTATTATTTTTGTATGGTTGATAACTTTGAACTTTTGTATGAATTAATTTGGAACTATGAACTTTTGTATGAATTAATGTGGAACTATGAACTTTTTGTATGAACTTTTGTATGAATTAATGTGGAACTATGAACTTTTTGTATGAACTTTTGTATTATTTGATAAACTTCAGATTACAATAAAGAGTAACATAAATAAATAATGCAAGCATGAAAATTAAAATTAGATAATCTTATGATTGGCCATGTAGTTGCCACAAGTGCTCCACGAGATCATTTTGGAGTTGAGAATGAGTTTCTCTATCTCTAATGCGAATATGAGATTGAATGAAATTCTGAACTTCAGTTGTACGCTCTCGTGACACAGTTGTAGGGATGCTTTCAGGCACTTGTTCGTAATCATCATCTTGTTCTACTCCACTAGGATCACGTTCATCTTCAATAATCATGTTATGTAATATTATGCATGCTTTCATAATATTCTTGAGCGTTGCTTCATCCCAAAAGCGCGCAGGCCCACGCACAATTGAAAATCTTGCTTGAAGTATTCCAAATGCACATTCCACATCCTTCCTACATGCTTCTTGAACTCTAGCAAAATGTTTTTTCTTTGCTTCTAATGGAGCTGAGATTGTTTTTACAAAAGTTGACCATTGTGGATATATACCATCAGCAAGATAATATCCCATTGTATAATCATGACCATTGATTGAGTAATTCACTGGAGGAGCACGCCCTTGAGCAAGCTCCGTAAATATAGAAGAATGCTCTAGTACATTAATGTCATTATGAGACCCAGGTAGGCCAAAAAATGCATGCCATATCCAACGATCATATGAAGCTACTGCTTCCAAAATAAGTGTTGGTTCACGAGAATGACCAGTATACTGACCTTTCCATGCTGTCGGACAATTTTTCCATTTCCAATGCATGCAATCGATGCTCCCCAACATTCCTGGGAATCCACGCTTTTCATTAACTGCGAGCAACCTAGCAATGTCATTGCTATTTGGTGACCTCAAGTACTCTTCAGAGAAAATATTAACTACCCCTTTAACAAATTTTCGTAGACTCTCTATTGCAGTGCTTTCTCCAATTCTTACGTACTCGTCAGTAGAATCAGCTGCTACTCCATAAGCGAGCATCCTTATTGCAGCAGTCATCTTTTGTAGGGAAGACAAACCAAGCTTTCCAACAGCATTTCTTTTTTGAATAAAATATGGATCATGCGCTTCTAGTGCAGATTGAAGACGAAGAAAAAGTGGACGACTCATCCGAAACCTTCTTCGAAATAAATGATGAGGAAAAACCGGATTTTCTGCAAAATAATCATGAAAAAGCCTTTCGTGGCCTTGCAAATAATCGCGGTTGATGACCTTGTGACCAGGAATTGAACCACGACGTGATGATGTTGATGCTCGCTCTTTTTTCAATCGTTCTTCTTCCTTTGCAAAAATTGAAAGTATTTCAATTTCATCATCAGAATCGGAGTTAAAAAGAGCCATTTCCATTTCCTTCATTTGATACTCTCGAGCCATAGTATATGAAAGAGAAATTTAGGTTTGATAATGAAAAAGAAAATTGGATTTGATAGTGAGTGAATAAACTGGATTTGAGACTAATGAAGAAAAAAAATTTGGTTTGAGATGAATGGAAATTAAAGATATGAAATACTCTTATTTATACTAGAAAAAAAATATGACGGTTGGGAAATGGAAAAATTTAACCGTTGAAAAAATATAACCGTTGAAATTATGTCCGTTGGCATTTTTTTCTTTCTCCTCTATTTTTTTTATCCATCTCTTTGCTTTGCTCTCCCTCTGTCTCGGGGTTGAGATTTTTTTCTAACCGTTGGAAAAATATGTCCGTTGAGATTTTTTTCTAACCGTTGGAAAAATGTCCGTTGGGAATTTTTTTCTTTCTCCCCCATTTTGTTCTCTTCTTTTTGCTGTGCTCTACCTCTGTCTCGGGGTTGAGATTTTTTTCTTTCAACTCCATTTTTTTTCCCCATTTTTTTTTTCTTTTTCTGAACAACCTCATCATATAAACTCATCAGCAAGAACATGTGCTGGAGAGAAGAGATGGGAATAGTTCCCGAAGCTTTACAAAACAGGGCCCATTTTTTTCCCCTTCTCTTCTCCCTCTGTCTCGGGGTTGACATTTTCTGGTGGCTTGGGTTCTCGGGGTTGCCATTTTCTGGGTTGACGGTGGCTTGGGTTCTCGGCGTGGGTATGGGTTGACGGTGGCTTGGGTTCTCGGCGTGGGTATGGGTTGCCGTGGGTTTGCCGTGGTATGGGTTGCCGTTTGCCGTGGTATGGGTTGCCGTGGGTTGCCGTGGGTTTGCCGTGGTATGGGTTGCCGTGGGTTGCCGTTGCCGTGGGTTTGCCGTGGTATGGGTTGCCGTGGGTTTGCCGTGGGTATGGGTTGCCGTGGGTCTTGAGCACAGTGAAGAAAATAGAAATGAGGAGAGAGAAAAGAAAAATGAAGAGAGAGAAAAAAAGTTAAAATAAAATATGAAAAATATTATTTTAATAAAAATAAAGACAAAATAGAGAGTAGTGTTGGAGTTGAAGTTGCAAAAGTGACTCTCCACATGTGAAAAACTCTCCACATGTGGAGATAAAATGAATATAGTGTTGGAGTTGCTCTAATTCTTCATAATTCCCAAAATGCCACCTATTTACACCCTCTAGCCTTTTCATTTAAAACTGTAAAAAATAAAATATTTTGTTAACGAGTGTTCTTAAGACAATGGTTAAGCAATTATCAAAAAAAGACAATGGTTAAGCATCATTAAATACTTACATTTTATAGAAAATAACAAATTTTTAATATTATAATAATGAATGAAGAGACTAAAATACCCTGAAAAATTGTTTTTGTATTATTTTAAGATAATTACACTATACTCTGGGAGTACATTAAATGCGTACTCCTTCCTCTCACAGAAGTTGTGAGTCCCGCTAATTAAATCTATGATGGAACCCACCACTTCTGTGAGAGGAGAAAGTACGCATTTAATGTACTCCCAAAGTACCTAATAATTTTTTATTATTTTAATATTAAAATTTCACTACTTTATATAAAATGAAAATATTAAATACTTTATTTACTATTGTACTAAGGACATTCGTTACACCCAAAAATAAAAGCTATTAAAGAGACTTATTCATTTTTTTTGTGCTGTATTGAGAAATTTATAGCGTGACATGGTAGAATCTAAATTAAATGTTTACAACCATAGAGTGGCTCTTTGTTTATTTATCACGAGGTCTGGAAAACTGAGCTGCTTTGTGGCATCACTTCATTATTTTCTAGTATTGAAGGAAAGAGACAACGCTAATGATATTTTAGAACAAGTTGCACTAATGATTATGATGTCAGTGGCTTAACTTTTTAACATAATAAGAAAACTCTTAGGGCTTGCTATCTTTACTTTTTTTATTTTCATTGGAATTTTTTAACCCTCTAGGCTCTACCTTAAAGATATATACAAAAGAAAAAGTGCATTTTACCTGCTTCATATACAATAATTCGTTTCCACCAATCGTCTTTTTGTAAGTTGTAGATGATACTTATCATAAATTGTTCTTACTTCTAGAATTTTGTCTGTTTTAAGAAATGTGAAATGCATAATATGAGTTCCACTTCATAACTACTGAAAAGGTGCTCAAATTTTGATTGATATAGCATTCAGATTCCATTAAACAAATGAATTTTCAATTTTAACAACCTTAAGTCAGATATTTATCCACATTATTTTTTTTTTAAATTGACCAATAGTAACATTTACTTTAGAGATTGGTGATCTGTTTCAATATTGGCATGTTTTTCTCTTACATTTATATGGGCCTCTTGTGTCTGCTACACAATATTGCCATTAAGTTCAAATGCTATTTCATGAGTATGGGTTTTACTACAGTCTACTATATGCTTTGAAAGTAAAAATTAACATGAGTTTGTATTTGATCTTCTTTCTGGAAAATTTTGACTTAAAAGAATGATTGCTTTTTTGGCAGGGACAAAGTTCTTTGTGGTCTGTGAACCTGGGATACAACACATGGAAGCTCTCTTAAAAATCATCTATGTCTTGAAGAATCCCTTCTATGAGATGGAGATGTCTATACGGTGTGAGCTTTTTGAAATCAACCTTACATAGACAGTACAAAAGGATCATGTCACCTTGTTGGGCCGATAATTTGCTCTTGAATTTTGATCTCATTTTGATTGTCTTTTGATCTGTTTACCTTTTCATGTACATTTTCAGAAATAATCTTATCATCTACTTTGTATAAGATACTTCATATTTGATTTGTGTCACACTCTGATGTTAATTTTTGAATATCACTAAGTATTTGAGGTATGAGATATTCAATTATGGAGAGGATTCTTTGTACTGGAGTATGCAAAAATCATCTTGTTAAAGTTTATTAAACTTGTGGACTCTGTATGTGTCATTGCCTAGCTCAGTTAGGTTGACTGCACTCTGTTAGTCAAACTCAAACCTGTGCACATTAATGTTTTGTAGAAATGAGTCTAATAAGGGATGAATTCGGACTTGGTAAGCTTCAAATCTTGCTGCAAGACATACATCCAACTAGATCTTTGCTTACATCCAGACTTCCAATGGCTTAATAGGGTGTTTAGTACGGGGTAATCTTTTAAGATTCCTGGGAATGTTATCAAAATTCATAACATTCTTATATTTGGTTGCAATTACCCAAGAGAATTCAAATGTTTAGGGTATTTATATTCCCACTTTTGGAGGAATGTGGATTCCCTTTAAAACAGGTGAGTATCTACATTCCCATATATGAGGAAAGTTATATTTTATATACATTGACAATTTTAACCTCATTTTCCCTATTATCTAACCAAAAGAGATAAAACTAAAAATAAAAAAATCTTATTTATCTCTTTAACACCCACATCTCGTCATTTAACCAAATAGAGATAAAACCAAAAAAAAAATCTCTTTTATCTCTTCATCATCCATACCAACTATACAAATAATAAAGTAATCACAATATTGAAACCTTCATCAAGAACTTGCTATTCAGATCTTCATTAGGCACATACAAGTGAAAAAGAATTCGTAAGTGCATTCAGTCTTGTTGTATACAAATATTAGAAATTCTTGTGGAGATCTTTGTTTTTAAATCATTAGGGTTGCTTTGTCATATGTTTTGTTTTCACCATGAAGTTGATTATATTCTGTCATTGGGGTTGCTTTGCCTTATGTTTTTCTTCATTATGAAGATGATTATATTCCATTTGATAAAGAAAGTCCTATAGAATGTTAAATTTTAAATTTTTATTTATTATGTATGATTGCAGTGATGGCTCGACCACCAACAAATCGTAGAAAGAAAATGTTAGTTGTATTGCTTCATTATTTAGATTTGTTACGTGAAACGTGGTTGATGTTAGTGTACATGTGTGCAATAGTGATTCTTTCTAGGAATAGGAGAGTTACAAGAATAGGAGGTTAGGGTGACCAAATATTAGAGAGAGCATGTGAGAGCTTTGAATATGAATAGAATGGTTTGGATGGATGATACAACAGCAATAAACAATGTACGAATGGATATAAGAGCATTTAGAAAACTTTGTGACATGCTTCACACACATGGCGGTTTAAGGCCATCTAAAAGTATGGAAATGGATGAGATGGTAGCATCTTTTCTACATGTACTTGCACACCATATAAAAAAATAGAATTGTAGCACAACAATTAGCCTGTTCAGGTGAGAGTATTAGTAGAAACTTCAACGATGTGTTGCATGTTGTTCTCCATCTTCAAAGCATCCTTTTTAAGAAACCGAAGCCTATGCCTGAGAATTGTGCTGATGAAAGATGGAAGTGGTTTAAGGTACATTATTATTTAGATTAAATTGTTTCTATGTATTTCTTATGATTGATTTGAAACTAATGAATACCATTCTCATGATGAACATTGTCCCTACAATAGAATTGCCTAGATGCACTAGATGGAACCTATATTCAAGTCTAAGTTGCACAGATACAGATACGGTATCGTACTCGATACAATACGGGGATACATTATTTTTTTTTAAAACATATGTGGGGCATAATGGATATTGGATATCGGGTACGATACAGGTATGGGTACGTGGGCTAAAATGGAGTACTCGTGTAACCTAGATTCAAGTGAATGTATCAGTTGAAGACAAACCTAAATTCAAGTGAATGTACCAGGAAAAAATGAAATAGCAACCAACGTGCTAGGAGTGTGTTCGCACGATATGCAATTTATCTATCTGTTGCCAGGTTGGGAGGGTTCAGTTGCAGATTCTAGTGTTTTGAGGGATGCCATTTCTAGAAAAAATGGTTTGAAAGTCCCTCAAGGTAAATAAAATATACTTATTGATCAATGTTTTTTTGGACACACATGTATTTAAATTCTTACAGTTTGAAAATGGTATTAGGTTACTACAACTTGTGTGATTCCAGTTACACCAACTGTGAGGGATTTCTTGCACCTTATAGAGAGGACAAAAATACCACCTAAACGATTGGAGGCAAGGCCACCAACCTACTACTCCTAAAGAGTTTTTTTAATATGAAACACTCTTCTGCCAGGAATGTTAATGAGAGAACCTTTAGCCTACTAAAAGGAAGATGGGCAATACTTAGGAGTAGATCATTTGATCCAATCAAAGACCCAATGTTGGATCATTTCAGCATGTGCACTACTTCACAACCATATCAAAAGAGAGATGGCAGTTGACCCTCAAGAGTAGTTGCCCTCTTTTGATAATCTGGTTGCTCAAGAGTTGGATGGTGAACATATAATGTATGTGGAGACATCAGATGCATGGACTGAATGGAGAGATAACTTAGCTAAAGAAATGTTTGACCAATGGAGGGCCTCTAGGCGTGGAAGTTGAGACCAAGTTTACTTTCTTTGTTTTTGATGAGTTGAGACTTGGTATCTATTCATTCTGCTATGTAATTAGGTACTATTTAATTCGATAAGTACTATTTAATTTGATAGTATAGTAACTCAATTTGTAATTTTCTCTTTTAAAATTTAGTTACACGCTTGATACTTAGGCTCCGTTTGTTTCGATGTAAAACATTTCACATTGTAAAATATTTTTCAGATGCAAATGATTTTAGGGAAAATAATTTTTTTCAGTGTTTGTTTATATTCTAGGAAAATAAATAAAACAAAACAAGAACAAAAACCCACACCCAAAACCACCAGAATCCACCAAAAATGGGAACCACCACTGCCAGCCACCGCAACCCACCCCAAACCCCAACAAAAACCCATAGGTCATCGCTTGATGAGAGAAATCCACGAAGCCCAGGCGACACCATGAGCCACGTCCGGCGAGAGAGAGTGAGATCGGCGCACGCGAGGTGCTGCGGTGCGAGATCGGCGCGAGGGGGGGTGGGTTCTGTTCGAGATCGGTGGCACCGGGTGGGTTCTCGAGATTCGAGATTGTTGAGATGGCGCCAGGGGGGCTGCTGTTCGAGATCGGTGTTGGGGGGCTGCTATGCGAGATCGGCGAAGGTGGAGGGGAATGGTGCTGTGTGAGAAAGAGAGAGAGAGAAGAGAAAGGGGTGAGAGGCTGCAACATTTTGGAAAATGGTTTACGCAAAATTTACTAATTTTCCGGTCAACGGAAATGATTTTCTGTTGACTAACATTTTACAACGAAACAAACACACGCAAATGCTAAAAACATTTTCCGGAAAATATTTTACAACGAAACAAACGGAGCCTTAGATGTTTAATTTGGAATATGATTTTTGTTATTTATTTAAGAATGTTGTGAATTTGTTTCTTAATATAATTTTCATTTGGTTGTATATTTTGCCTTATTTTACTTCTTTTCCAAGTTTATTGATTTTAATTATTATTCTGAATATCTTGTTGTCAGAGTTTTTTTTTTTTTTTTTAATTTATTTACCACTCTATACTACTTTTGCCTAGACATGGCAAATAAATCTAGCGAACCTGCCAAGGAAGGCAAGAAAGCAACTAAACACTTAGGATTTAAAATCAAACCCTAACTTTGAATCAAGAGTTGGTGTACAAAGAAAGCTCTCTCAAAGAGTAGAAAGTAAACAAGTAAACTCACTCTAATAGTATATCAAGATTGATCAAGATGGCTCAAGAACTATTTAGAGAATTTTGGGTTTTTATCAAAAGATAATAATGATTTCAAATATAAGCTCAAAAATTGATGGATATTGATCTTAGATAATATATGGCTTCAATCTCTATAGTAAACGTTCATATATGTGAGTATATATAACCCAAAATACATTATAGCCGTTATATAAAAAGTACCAAAAGCTGTCATAGAAAACTAACCGTTATTTTCGTCCGGACTCGTGAATCTAGGTGCCTGGATCATGAATCTAGGCGTCTGGATTTTTGGACATAAAGACTAGATAAAATAACTAGTCGCATGGACCAATTTAGTCGCCTAGACTCAATCTAGGCGCCTGGATCAGGACTTAGGCGCCTGGATCCTTTTGGTTTGCCCTTTTTAACCATTTTGAATTTAGATCAAATAATCAATCTTATATATTTATCTTTTTCGAAGATTTGATTATTTCTTTGAAACTTTTAAGTCTGTTTGAAATATTTTTAAGATAAAAATTGAGGACTTAAGATTTATTTAAATTCTTAATCTTTTTAAGTTGGTTTTAAAGTTATTGAGCCATAATGATTAAACTAGATAAACTTTACAAAAAACCTAACTCTTACTCACACTATGTTTTGGAACATGATGCTTAAACATGTTTCCTTTGGCTTTGGCTTCAATGACTTAATCTTCAATGTGAATCCAATTTTGAACTTTGACGAAGTTGCTTTGTTTAAACTTGTTGACCATGATGGGCCAACCGATAACTTATCAAAATTATGCTTAAACATAAAATCATTAGCTTACTTGAAAATATCATTTATAAATATATTAAATCCTTGTTATCATCAAAAATACATAAATTCTCTTGGATTAATTAGCCAATTAAATAGGTATTAAAACCTTAAGGCTAACAGCTACAATAATGAAGAGAAGTGAAAATGAAGTGAATAACTATCTTGCAACGTTGTCTTCTGTATCAACAGTGGTTGTAGTAGCTATCAGTAAAAAAAAAAAAAAATGTAGTGAAGTGGACTATAAAGTAGTTTTTTCTTCATCCAAGAGTACTAAATCAAACTATTATTATTCAAATTAAAAACAAGTATTTTCTTTTGAAAATTTTGGATTGGTGGCGATTCCAAGTCTTTCATGTTGCTCTAAATGGTGAAGTCTAAGGTCATTTTGCATCAAATTTGGTATCAGATCAAATCTCATTCCCACTTCCAGCAACGGACCTCAGACCAATAAGGTATGTTTGGTCACAATTTTCTGTTTTTGTTCTAAAAAATTGTATTTGTACTGTTCTCAATTTTTGAATCCAAATTATGGGTTTCTACCATTTTCAATCCATTTGTTTTGTTTGATGTTGTTTTCAGTGGTGGGTTTTCATTTATAACTGTCATATTATTCATTCCCTCCATAAATAGAGAACCACACTCGTAAGAGCCACCAAGAGCCTCCATTGAGAGCCAAGGCAATCATGAGCTGCTCCCAGTCGGACGACGCGAGAGTAGTCAACCAGCGCCACCATGTGGCCTCCCTCACGCGAGCCTTTGTCTACGTCGGTCACCATGTCAAGCCAGCAACTCCACTACGCAGACAACAGCTCCACCACTGCAAGAAATTAAATCCACCATCACCTCTGACCATCTTGGCCCCCAGATATGGACTGATTCCTCCATCTCCACTGTCTATTCTAGGGTTTGTTTGCTTGAAACCCATGTGAAATCTCCATTCACCCTTTTAATTTTTTCTTTTTAATTTCTATGAAATTTTTACAGCCGGCTCCACCACCGCAAGCAACCATCGTCGCCTTCAGATCTGGACTGCTTCCGCCATCTCCACTGCCGCAAGCACAGTACCAAGATCCATGATTTCTGGTGAGATAGAGAGCTATAAGGGGCTGGTGATAGTAGAGCGGCTTGAAGTGACTTGAGGAAAGGGGTGCTAGCCGTTTTTGGTGCGTGTAGAGGGTAGGAATGCACTTTTCACCTCTGTTATGGTGAAAGATGAGCTGTCGTGGGTCTCACTGGCAGAAAATCTTGAGCCACTAAATGGATAGCTGGTGATTCTGGTCTTTAGGGCCCACGGACAATTTGCCCAGGGTTGAATAGGAATCTTGGGTCTTTTGTTATTGGGCTCCAGTTATCTTTTTAACAAAACAAGTAACACTTAAGCCCAATAATAATAATATTGATATATTTGGGCTAAAGGCTTCACACGAGTCTCCTTGGGCTTGCACAGTGCTGAAATGCTTTATAATGGGCCCAAATGGTTTATTTGACATCAAGTGAGGCAATTTCGTGGGCTGGGCTTAATGGGTCAATTTGGAATCATTTCAATCAGGCCTAATTAATTATTGGGTGCATGTTCATATATGGATTCAAAAAATAGGCATATACAGTATTTAATTAGCCAAAAGCAAATCTATAATCACTAATTAGACAAATCTATACAATTTAAGCATAGGCTCTCATGTTTTGAATTATGTAGGATTGATCACACATGGTTCTCAGTGGCATCCAAGGGAACTGTAATCACTATTCTACAGAAGCAAAGGAAAGAAATAGCAAGGTATTATCTTTCTCCCCAGTACTAATCAATCCACGTAAGAGTGACTAAACACCGTACTTAGTATAACAATCAGCTTCTTAACAGGCTCGCTCTCACGAGACCGTAATCAAGTCTTAGTCTTCTGCCAACCATGGAATGCATTCGAATAAAGCTGCATTGTTGAAACCTCTTCAGTATTCAAAGGTAGAAAACTATGAAGTAAACAATAAACCATGACTATGAAGTTGAAAACATTCGAAAATCAATTAAGACAAATATGTTACATTGTTGATCTTCACTTTACAGCATATTGCAGCTGTAAAATCTGGGTAAAACAGAAATATCTACAAAATATATTACATGTTGTATTAGGTTCTAACACATTCTAGGAACAAAAAAAGCTCTATATATGTGAAGAGCAAAAGCAACGTAAAAGGAGGTTGAAAGGGCAAGGTTCCAGAAGAGACTGGAGAGAGATGGAGTCTCTCATGGTGCTCGGACAAAACATTTTATTGTATTTGTAGCTATACTCATATATTACAAAATCTCTACATGGACGTAGGCAAATTGCCGAACCACCTAAAATTATGTGTTTTGTATTCTGCTCTATTTTTTTTTTATCCAACAGTCTCCAATGGACTGAGATTCATCGTGCTGTGAGGTTTGATGCTGTTCCATTATTATCTGAAAGAATCCCCCCCAACAAAAGTAAAGCCTCAATGAAAACATCATCGACGGATGACAAAGTGAAGCAATATAAAAGCCTCAATGAGCTCTTCTTCGTTTTTTGATAAGTCACTTAATGAGCTGTTACACCAATTAAGATGTAGGATCTTTAGAAATTCAGCACTAAATTAAGATTTTTATTTTTTATTTTTATATATATAAGATCTTGAAGGGTTCTTGAATAGAGCTTGATGTTTAAGGGTTTATGTAGGGTTAGGGAATAAAATGTAGTAGGTCCTTTTTGTACTACAATTAATTTCTTAAAGTAGAAAAAAGTACTTTTGATCAGACTTTTCCAGAAAAAGATCCCCTTCATTAATGATTGGTTTTGGCTTTATATCACATCATGCCTCGTATTCCGTACCTACCTTTTCGATGTGGGAAAGCTCTTTATAATATAAATAAATACAAACTTCTATTTTACTTTTATCATTCCTTGTGAAGTTGGGCTTGCTACTTGTGGAGACTTGGGCCGAACTCAGCTAGTTTCTTTCTTCATTTGGATAGGAGTTGGGCCCTGTTTTGTATGGACCTGATCCATTTTCTATCTTTGCTACCTCCACTTCTACTTTATCTTACCATATCCCTTAAAGCTTGGCTTGTCTTTTGATAGGAGCTGGGCTAAACCCATCAAAACCTCCTTCTCCTGTTTGGACGTGGGCTGGGCCACGTCATTTATAGACTTACTTTTCTTTCTCATTTTCACCACCTCCATAAAAAAAGTGGACCTTGAATAAATTTGATGGTTGTTTGGTGTCAAAACAATAAATAGAAAGAGAAACCAAGAAAGATAAACCCCAAACAATCACACTCAAAGCTTAAAATAATCTACTAAAATTTTATTAAATTAAAGGGTAAATTGCACTTTTGTTCTCTCAAATATGGTCCTTGTTCGATTTTGATCTTTCAATTTTTTTAAATGCAAAAATGTAGTCCATTAAAATATAGGGTCGGTTCGATTTTAGTCTCTTATATATGGGGATACTTCAATTTTAGTCCCTTAAATATGGGGTCGGTTTGATTTTCGTTCCATAAATATGAGGTGCCTCAGCATTTGGTTAGTCACATAACAAAAAAACAATAAATGGACAAATTGTAGCATGCATGATATTGGAATGTAATGAAATATTATCAAGCTTAATTTTAAATGGATATTATTTAATCCATTTTTAAGTTATTAAAGGGGTTGAGCATTTAAGTTTACCATTCAGGCATGTATCATATTCTCAGATTGTTTTAAAAATTAAAGATCTTAAAACTCCAACATACCCAAAACTTAAAAAAGAAAAAAAGAAAAAAGAAAAAAAAGAGGGATTAAAAGAAGGCTTTGGAACGTGGGAATTATTGAAATTATAATTAGTAGAACTTATAAAAACAAAAAACAAAAATTTAACAATTCTTGAGTAAAATAGCTCATATTGTTAAATTTATTTACAAATTTATTCATGCATCCTAAAAATGACAATTTTCCTAAATAATCTTCTAGTCTCAAAAAGAGAATTCGGTTTATTGGAGAATTGAGCAATATCATAGAATCATAAGATCAATATCAAGTTTCCAAATTTCAAATTAAAAAAGAAAGAAAACAATGATCGTACAATTTTCCCAAAAATTGAAAAAAAAAAAAAAAAAAAAAAAAAAAACCTTTTCACAGGTAATAAGTTGTTGCGTGCCCCTCGAGATTAATCAAGGTGCGCATATCTACGGAATACTATGCAGATACTCAGGTTATTACCCAAAAAAAAAAAAACGAAGTGGTCGGATTGAAAATTATATTAATCTTGTTTGTTTGTCTCATAAGTCATACCCAACAAATAAACACACAGAGAGATAGAGAGAAGAAGAAAGATGACGAGGGGAAAGCAGAAGATCGAAGCGCAGAAACGAAATGCGGAGAAGAGTCAGAAGGCGAAAGGGTCTCAGATTGAGGCAAGAGCCGTTGCCCTCAAAATCAGCTGCCCAATCTGCAAGGTACGCAACCCACTATTCATCTTTGAATATCCAGATCTAGATAGAGAATTTCTTCTGTATTGAGATTTTCATGATAGTTCAACACACTTGTACACTTGATTAGGGAATCAGAAAGATAGAATTACTTTCAACAGAAGAAATATACAAAGCTTGGTCTCTTTTCAGTTTCTTCCTCCTTACCAACCAACTAATACTATTTTGGCCCATTAAACTTTTTCTCTTTTTTATTCAACTATCACTTCCTTCAAATTCCACCATTATCTTGTTGTTGAAGATCATATCCATTTACTAAGATTCTAGCCACTCCATGCCTTGCGTACCAAAAAGCAAGCCTTTGTAAGTTTTTTCCTTTCACTTGTAATCTCCAAATCCTCCATATTCATTACCTCTCAAACTGGCAAACGAGGATGCATCGCAAAAAAGGAGATAGGAATCACCATTGTTTCACCCCTCGCATTATTAATAGTAAAACCATTCAGATATCCCTTGGCACAGTTTTTTTCACCCCTCGTCTCCATAACCACCATAAACATTGGAACAGTTTTTTATCCTATAGTAAAACCATTCAGATATCCCTTGGCACAGTTTTTGTTAACATCCTACTCAATGCGTCTCCATAACCACCATAAACAATAATGGAACAGTTTTTGCTAACATCCTACTCAATGCGTCTCCATAACCCCCATAAACAATTATGGGGAGAGTGAATCCCCCTAATGTAACCCCTACTGCTATTAAAAAATCCACTAGGGGGTGCCATTCACTAGGAAAATTTTTCCCCTACAGCCATACTGTTGTAAAAGATTAGTAAAAAGATTTCAATTGTCATGGCAATATGCCAGATTTCAAATGACTTTCCAAACATCCATTAGCTATCAGCATAGAGTCAAGTATTTGTTTGTCTTGAATAAATGGATTTTGTGTGTCAAATACAATGTCTCCTGATACCCCTTCTATCTATAATCCAATGTCCAGAATTTATAGATACTACCAGCAGACTAATAGGCCTAAAGCCCTTCACTTCAAGTGCTCCCGCAGTCCCGCTTTGGCAACTAGAGATTTGATGCCAGCTAGAATGTTGTCTCTTCTCCCCCCCCCCCCCCCCCTTAAAAAAAAAGGGTGTCACCTGTCAGGCCAGTATAGAGATATGGCCATATTGTTGAGACTACAAGAATATGGTGTCAAAGGAGTATTGTCAATGAAGTCAAAGGTTTCTATGTGACAAACAGGTAAATTTGTTTGCTGTTGCAGGAGTTAAATATGAATTAAGGTCATAAGACTTGAAAAGTTGGTTTACTTTATGAGCTGTGGACATAAAAATAATATGGGTGAATGCCCTTGAATTACCAGACAACTGGTTCTGGCGGATGGCGTCAGTTGCCCATAGGTTTTACTGCCTAGAGGCGAGTCCAAAGGGCTCTTCTTTAGAAAGGTTCCCTACGTTATCAAAAAAAGAAAAAAGAAAAAAGTCATGTTTTGTCGGAAGCAGGAAGCTGGCAAATAATCCCCCCCCTCCCTTTTATTCAAATATTAGGAACTTGTACATATATGTTGGAAGAACATATTAAACATTGATGTAGGCATTAACTTTGTTATAAATTCATCAAAGAAGGTGTGGTACCCTCCCTATATGTTTAAACAAGTAAATGTGACCAGTTTGATATGTCTGTAAAAAAGGGCAAGAGTAATCCAAGGATGGAGAAGCTCTTAGAAAAGCAAGCTTGAAGATGAAAAAATTTCAAATTATTATCCCAATTTAATGAGGGGGCCTTGCTGGAACCCTGTGAATTTTTCTGGTTAGTTGAGTCTTATTGCCGTGTTTCTTAGCATCAGACTACAGGGATTATTTTTTTTTTTGATAAATAAGAATTTCATTAAAGAGAAAAGAAAGGAGACAAAACAAGTACACAGGCAGTGAACCTGAATGAAACCAGCAAAAATTAAAGACAAACAGAACAATAATCAATCATGTCAGACAATGAACATGAAGAATCTAAGTGAGCAGACTACAGGGATTATTTTAATTAAGTTTTGTTAAATATTGCTAAGCCAGGGGTATTCTGGTAATTCTAAATATGTTGGAATGGGTTGTACTGCTGGTAAATGAGTCTTATTTTCTGTTTTCGTAGTTTCCAACACAGCTGTTTCTTAATTTCTTTTCTTTTTTAGTTTGCATACCAACCTCTTCTTTAAAAAAATGGGGTAAGACTATCATAACCACCTTTCCCAGACCCGCAGAAATGGGAGCTTTGTGCACTGAACACACCTTTTTATTTAGTTTGTAATCCTAGTTCTTGTAGCAACAAGATTGGCCATAGCCTGGATAAAGCGAACTCTGTGATCTGTCAATTTCAGATAGAGAGTTTGATAAAGAGATTTTTCACAATCTTTAAAGTTTGATTTCCTTCTCCTTCCTAAGGTTATGTTTGGATGGAGGGGGATAGAATTATAGAAAGGAGTAGGGAAGAGATAGAGGGTCGCACTCCTTTGGATGATCTTTTTGGGAGAAGGGGAGCGGATTTCAAAGGGATTTGGAGGGGTACTGTATAGTCTCAAGGCCCTCTTTTCCAATTCCCATAAGTTGAAATTTGAAAGGAGAGGGTAGCAGGCTTAATGAATTTTTCTTTACTTCCTTTTTTACCTTAATGCTTTATTAAAATCTAAAACCTAACCAGCTTATATTTGTCTATATATTACACACACGTAGGATGTTTAGGTGATTTATTGATATTATTACTTATGAAAAAAAAAATTACACACAAGAATTGACAATCAATTGTAACTTTGTGGCTTTTCACATGGTTGGTACACATGTACACACCTTATCAAAGCCAAAGTCAAATCAGATCTCAGATCCAACCTTTCTTCATTCTCTCTCTCCCCTAATTTCACTCCTTTCTCATAAAGTCCTCAATCCTTTCAAAAGCAAATCAAACCTTCCCTTCTTTTTTTTTTTTTTTTGGGGGGGGGGGGGGGAGCGGGGTATGCCAAGGCACTATATGGTGCTATATGTTGGGCTATTAAAAACCAATATATATATATATATATGGTACTATATGTTGGGCTGTTGAAATAAATAGTGGAAAGGTGATTGAGGATATATATGACGGAGCTATAAACCCTAACCCTTTTTACTACTTCGTACTAGTGTTATTTTAGGTTTTCATGTAGACCCTAAAATGGTTAGCACTACCTTAACCTTAAAGTTTTTAAAGGATGTTTAGGTGATTAAGGATATATATGTCAGAACTGTAATAGTGTGAGAACAAGTGGGGACATCACTGGTGAGTTTCTTATCAACTTTAAGTCTATATTTGTTTGTACTGTTGTACAAGTTATGGATAAACTTATTAGATCAATTCATAATGAAGTCTCTTGGTGTATGCTTTTTGCAAACAATATGATTTTAGTTGATGAAACTAGACATGGAGTAATGCCAAATTAATCAAAAGGTTTTAGGTTAAGTAGAACCTATGATGCACTGGTACGGCATTTTTGGCTGAGTACCAGTACCCGGTATGTACTTGGTACGGGTACAAAGGTACCCAATACGTATAGGAGGGAAAAAATGAAAAAAATTTTATTTGGGTACATATGGGTACAGATCGGGTACGCTGCAGATACAGTTTGCCCCCCCACCTCCTCTTTCTTCTTTGTCGCCGATCGTCCCCACATACTCCTTCGTTTTCGTCACCGATCGCCCCCACCACCTCCTCCTTCGTAGTCACCGATATTGTTTAGTCTTCTATTTTTCTTTTTTCCCAGCTTTTCCTTTGGTTTTTCTGCCCCCAGCCCCCACGTGAATGTTGTCTGAAAAGTGAAAACCGAAAGTTTGACTTTTTACTCTCCTTTTGTTTGTTTTTATCCCCAGCACCCCCTTGTCCACGTGTTCAATTTCAAGTCTTAAGTTTATAACATATGTATCTGTTATTATTATATATATATATATATATTTTAATCATTATTAAATATATGTTAAAACAACAACAATACAAAGTGATGAGGAACGTTCAAAGAGATAATTATTTTAATTTAGTATTGTTTACAAGTCAATTGTATTTTATTGGTCAATTGTATTTTAGGTCCTAGTATTTAGGCTTATTAGTATTTTTATTTAAAGTCAAAGTTATTTTTATAATTCAATCATTGGGTCCAAAACCATTAGAATTAGGGTTTTTTATGTCAGTCTAGAATTAGGGTTTAATATTCCTATATAAGAGCATTGTAGTCCTATGGACAGCAGACTATATTTTGATGAATGAAAAGTTTCTTCTTGGATTTATTCCAATGGCCTGGTGCTGACTCTAGTTCAACCCTAGGTGCTGACTCCTAATGGTTTCCCCGCTTGGTGCCGACTCCAAGCAAGGCTTAGGTGCCAACTCCTAGGTCATATCCCTTTATTTTCCTGTTTATTTATTTATTGTTGAATTATTCTGGTTTGTCTTGCGTCACAAAGATTGAATAAATTATGTTCAATTTCAAAATACAAAAAAGAATACATAAATAATCTTTGTATTGTTTTTATTTTATTTTATTTTTAATAATGAATCTTTGTATTGTTGTTATCCAAAGATAACATATGTATCTGTTATTATTATTTATTCTTTTAAATATGTTTTCAATCTTTGTATTTGTATTGTTGTTATTTAATTTTAAAACTTAAAATAAACATAAATTCTATAAAAAAATATTTAAAATATACCTAAAAATAAATATTATTTAATTAATTAACCGACGTAACCCCCACGTATCGTACCCTAGGTTTTAAAAAAAATGTTGTATCCCCGTACCCATACCAGTATTGTACCCGATACCGTACCCGTATCGGTGCATCATAGAGTAGAACTAAACTGAGTGCATGGAGTATAAGTTTAGTAAAAGTAGAAACAAAGATGAAGGGGTTATCAGATATTAAAGAGTGAGTACTTTCAATATCTTGGATCAATAATTCATAACGATGTACAAATTGAAAAGGATGTGAATTATAGCATCAGAGCAGAGTGGATAAAATGGAGAAAAGTATTAGGAATATTGTGTGATCGTATAATACTTATTAAGTTTACATGGATAAGTGGATGATGCAAACAGTAAAGAGTTTGAGGAAAAACAAGATTAAATACTAAAAGATTTATGAATTGTAGTCTAGTTTGGATGTGAGGCCTTCTTAGCTTCTTTCATAAGCTACCTCAGTTATTATTGGGTGTTAGTATTATGTTTCTTTAGGTTTGAAAGTTGCTGGTTGCTGGTTGCTGCTTCAGTTTTAATAAAGTTTTACTAAATTAGGGTTAGTTTGGTAATTTTCAGATTTTATGGAATATGCTGTAGTGGGCTGTTCTAGAGACTGATGAGTCTTATTTTATATTTTGAGTACTTTTTCTATTTGGTTTACAAGCTCTTAATAACTTTTGCTATTATTAGGAGTCCTAGTTTGATAGGAAAATGTTATTTAGGAGTCTTAGTCCTTCCTTCTAGGAGTGGTATTGGCAATAGCCTATAAAAGAGTCTAAATGTATTCAATAAAAGATAGAAATAGAGAAATTGAATTTAATAAAGTTTCAGTAGCTTATTGAAAGTTTTGAGGGAGTGATTGCATCGTTGTTGTTATGGTAGACTGAGCTCGAAATTGGCAATAAAATCATTGTTATGTTCTCTGATGATAAATGGTTTTTGGAATTGCAAGTCGTGCTGCTTGGTTGATCAGGGAAGTGTGACTTTACTGTTTTATATGAACCATATGGATTCATGCATCTTTTTGTTTAACCCATTAAAGGTTGCATCGTTGTGATAATATGATTTTTCAAGTAATTTGCATATATACTTGGAGTTCTTCTCTGTGTAATGCTAAGCTACACACTTACGGTGAATTTGTATTTTCAGGTGCAACTAGCAAATCAGAACCAACTTGGTGATCACTATGCTTCCAAACATCCAAAGGAAAACCCTCCAGCTGACTCGAGTTGATTTTATCTCTCATTGAAAAGAAAATGAAAAACATAAAACTGAAAATAAAAAAATAAAAAACAAAAACTCCATGTGTGCTTCCAGAACTTGTGTCAGTTGTGTGTTATGTGAATCAAATGTGTTAGTGTGGACCTTTGTATGACCATAACGGACAAAAAAAAAATCAGCCTGTTCTATGATCTGTAAAATATACTAGTTCACATTTGCGGAAGTTTCTCTTAAATTTTCATGGCCTAAAGCGGCTTGTTGAATCTAGTTAGCTCTTCTCCATGTGCATATTAAGAAGCAAACTATAACTTAATTTGGTCAATCTAGTTAGCTCTTCATGTGCATGTTAACCTCCGAAGGCAATGATTTGATATCTTTAGACGAAGAGCATTATTGGTAGCACTGCGGCATCTGCCTTGTGAATGCAGTCTCACTCATGGATTCATGTTTTCCCAAGTCTTGAAACAAAAATGGCAGTAATATTGGTCCGACCGTTGCCAGACATCAAATTCAAACACAAGTTCAGTTAATTCAACTGGTAAAGTCTTTTGTCGTCAAACAAGGGATCTAGCTTCGAATCCGGTCTATACTAAAAACCAATTAGTGTCTTGGCTTGATAATAAGAGCAATTATCATGGAGTGGACATCATAGGTTCAAATTATCGTAACTTCAAACAGAACAAAAAAAAAGATCATGTGGTAGAATTTGAGGACTTGATAGGATTATGTGACATATTTCTTCTAGAAAATTTTGCAAAGTCTAAAATTCATAATAGTTGAAAATTGGTTGGTCCTTTGACATTTTTGAGTTTGAGGAACCGGTTTAAATATTACAAATTTGTCGGAAAAGTCAGACTAAAAAGTAGAAGTCTCCGACCTGGACCATAATTTATTTATTTTAAATACATTGAATACTAAGAATTGGGCCCAAGATATTATTCTCTTTATAACATTGAATTAAATGTTTGACATGAGAGAAAAGAGGATGGATATGGAGTATAGAGCTAATTATTTGGTAGGTTGGAAAACAAGATGGAAAAAGAAACAGAAAAAAGAAGGATGGATGCGATTTGAATTCATTTTTATCTCCCTAAATTTGGAGAAAATGAGTGTGGTTGTAAGGAACTTATATAAATACAATTTTACCCCTTTTAAACCTCTTTTTTAAAATAAAAAATAAAAAATTTGTTTTTCATTGTTTTTTAATAATTTTTAAAATTTTTTTTAACAAGACAAATTTTTGTTAAAAAAAAAAAAAAAGAAAAAGAAAGAAATGATGGACAAATAAATGAATTGTTTAATCAGAAAGAGAATGATTAAGTTATCTAAAAGAGTAATATGGATTTTTAAGTCAATATAAAATATTCAAAATTGTAATTGTTTCTAATAGAAATATTATATATATATATTATATATATATATAGAATATATATATATATATATATATATGAATTAAATGACGTTTATGTATACATATTTTTTTATGAGGGAATAAAATAATAGTTATAGTCAAGAACCTAGATATCTTCTATTCCATATTTTTTTTATAAGTAATAATGCACTTTATTGATGAAAAAAACCACTATGTGTGCATAAAGTATGAACACAACAGTGGTGAGAGATTACATAGGAGAAATGTATGAGGAGATGTGGAGAGAATCCAGAAATGAAGTAACAGAATCACTGGAGTATCCCCAAACTTTAGCCCAAACTTCTATTCCATATTATTTTTTATTTTTAAAACTTTCGTATCAATCACTAACAATTTTATTAATTTGTTGTGTCTTCTAATTTTTCTATCCTCCTTACCAACGAAAGAGAAGTGCTGGAATAACAATTTCACAGGATTCAACAAAAATTATTATACAACAATCCATGATGATTATTCGAGACTAAGAAAAAGCTGCACAAAATTGAAAAATCATAGGACATGTGCATGATAGACACCAATAATTTTACTAAAAACATTTATCCAATATCTTCCCCTGAACACACCTCCCCCCCAACCCAAAGGAGAAAGAGGGAAAAGAACCAACATATTTGGAAACCATTGGTATTTTAGCACACAATGCAGAAATAATTCAAGGCTTAAATTTCTTAGGCCTATTAATAATTCCACAAGACTAATAAATTACTAGTACAGGCATGTTAAATGTCCTCAAGACTGTTCATGGGGTTGGAGGAAAATCCTAAAATTTAGGAACTTCGCTAGACCTATTATCCAGGTTCAGCTGGGTGATGTATCTAATATATTCTTGTGGCATGATGACTAGCATCCAGAGGGCTCTTTATCAAACATTAGACCATAGAGTGGTATATGATACTGCTAGTTAATGTAAAATTGGCTAGTGTAATTCATGACAAAACTTGGTCTTGGGGTTTTGCAAGATCTAATGACTTAGTTACTATCCTTAGCAAGCTGCCTCTGATAGAATTTGGTGAATCCTTCCAAGTCAGGTGTCTATTCTGTTGGAAATGCTTGGGGACCAGATTAAGCCCAAACAACCTGTTGTAAATTGGTGGCAGATTGTAAGATTTCTTAAAGCTATTCCAAGGTGCTTTCGTTACTTGGTTGACAATGAGGGATGGAGGTTGGCTAAATGTGGTATTGGAAGTGACTTGCTGTGTGTATTCTGTAGAGCTAAAATTGAGAATAGAGATCATCTGTTTTTCAAGTGTTCTGCTGCTCAAAGGATATGGAGGAAAATTAAAAACTTGTGCTGTCAAGACTCCCTTGATGATGAATGGGATTCCCTTATTTATTGGGTTGTGGATCATTGGAAAGGCAAAACCTTGAGTGCAGATTGCTGCAGGCTGGAATTTAGTGCTGCTGTGAACTACATTTGGTCCCTTAGAAATGCTATTCTTCACTAAGGGACCATTAGAACATAAGAGCAGATTGTGGGAATAATTAGGAAGCTGGTGAAGTCTCGAGTTGAAAGGCAAAGCGCTTATCCCTGTTCAAGTGCAAACAAAGAAATCTGCTACAGATTTGGGGGGGGGTTGGGTTGCAGGCTGGAATTTAGTGCTGCTGTGAACTACATTTGGTCCCTTAGAAATGCTATTCTTCACTAAGGGACCATTAGAACATAAGAGCAGATTGTGGGAATAATTAGGAAGCTGGTGAAGTCTCGAGTCGAAAGGCAAAGCGCTTATCCCTGTTCAAGTGCAAACAAAGAAATCTGCTACAGATTTGGGGGGGGGGGGGGGCTACAGGGGGGGGGATTTTGGGGGGGGGGGGGGTGGGGTGGTATTGCAGATACTTAAGCATAAGGTTTGAAAGTGTGTAGCTACTTAGCTGTTGATCAGAGTCTGTTTCTTAGTGTATTTGCTTCCTTCTTGTAAGGTTTTAGGTAGGTTGTTGGGATTTTGCTGTCTCCCTGGTGGGGATGCTTCCATGGGTGGAGCTTGTGGTAATTTCGTTTCTTGTCTAGTTCAGTTTTGTAACTGAGCTTTTGGAGGATGGTGTTGCTGGTTTTCGCCAGCTTATTTTCTTAATAAGGTTTCTTACTTATCAAAAAATAAAAATAAATTACTAGTACACATCAACTTCATAATAACACTTCAATAAATAAATAAAAATAAATCCCAGTTTTGAACAACAATGCATGAAATACATTACAACTTTTCAACAAATAAATAAATAAATACAACCAAAATACAAGTCATTTTCCACTTGTGTTCTCCAAAGAAAGAAGATATGCACAGGAAGCAAAAAGAAATCAAAGCCTCCTGAAACAATACCTACCCTAGCAAAGAGCAACATACCATGGATATGAAACCATGCCTCTCAAATCTCAATAACCATGAAAGAATATTCACAAACTGTCTATTAATTGATGTCAAATTAGCAAATACAGGACCCTAATAAAGTTTCCATGTGTATCCTGTTCGTATATATATATATTTCCTCTCTTGTTTCTTCACAAGCTGCTCGCATTCTCCCAAATAAAGGAAGAAATGGAGAGATGAATGGGAGAGACCATCTCCAATGTAACTCAACTGAGAGGGTTATTTTCATCATCATGGATAAGTTTGGTCAAGAGAGTAGTCAAGAGGGCATCCCTCCTCTCGGCCCGGGCCTCTTCTCTCATCCTCCTCTGTTCTTCCCTCTCCTGCCATGTCTGCTCAGCCATTAACCTCTCTTTCTCACGCTTCACCATCGCCTGTCGCCATTCCTCCTCGAACAACAACCGCTCTTGTGCACGTCTCTCCGTCATCTCCCTCCACTGCATCTCCATCCTAAGTTGCTGCTGGAAAAATTCCTTGAGCAATTCCTGAACAGCACTACTAGTAGTTATAGGAGCATTCCCAATGATTGGTGTTGAAGACTTATCGAATGCAATTCTTTCAGGCTTGATCCTTTTTCGTGAATTGGTTTTAGCTGCAGGCCTCTCCTCCTCGTCGTGGCTATCATCTAATTCAAATTCATCTTCATCATGATCTGAGGATCCATCTCCACTGCAACCGATCAATCTCTTGACCCTGACCCTTTTGTTTGGTTGGGTAGAAGGTTTAGGTAGAGGTGAGGTGCAGGTGCAGGCTCAGATTGAAGAAGTAATCGGTGCATGTTCTTTGCTCTTTCGGTAAATACTGCATGTAATTCGTCAAAGAAAGGGCATTGCCGCCCATTCTCCGGATCAGATGTCTCCTTCCCCTATACAAGATTATTCTACTCATAAAACCATAGCTTTTAAATAATCCTAATAAAATTATTAATTCCTCCCAATAAGTGATTCCTAATTTTAAGATCCAAACTCATCACAATCACTTATTTAATTGGAAAAAATTGTAGATAAGAGATAAAAAGTTTAAAAAAAAACCTTGTAGCGATTAAGGAGGTTTTTCCACTTGCATTTGCACTGGTCGGGTGTCCTGGTGTAGCCTGCGTCCCTCATCTGAGCACTCACCAGCTCCCAAAGTGTCGTCGTTTTGGTCCTCTTAGTAGTATTAATATTCTCCACCTCCGCACGGATCCGGATGAAGTCCTTTGTCTCCTGCTGGCTCCACTGAGGTTGTGGGGCCACCCTCGTAGACGTAGACGTAGACGTAGTCATCATCATCATCATCCCCAACCCTTCCCCATCTCCGAACATCACGTACCCTCTTCTTCTTCTTCTTCTTCTTCTTCTTCTGCTATTTTTTATGATACGGCGTCGTCTGCTTCTACAGAATAGATGCCTTTCTCGCTTGAAAATTCATATCTATGAATACTTTTCTGCCAACCCATTTGCTTGGATTTACAATTTCATGCCACTCCTTCCTTCCTCAACGTTAAGTGGGAAACAAACACGAATCGGGTTGCCATTACCTACTACTTTTCGATTTCTTAAAGTCAAACTCAATATTGGAAATGGGTTGTATTTGTATGTACAGCATTCCCACGGTTGTAATCAAAATTTTGACTTACCCAAATTTGTTTGCTGCCCAACCAGAAATTATAAAGAATGGTCGTGTGCACAAATAACTTTTTTTTTTTTATTTATGGACAAATAACTAAATTTATTTTAAACTTATAAAGGATTTAATGCCTTAAAACAAACTTAGAATCGTAATCTGCCTTCGATCTAAAAGTCTTATAGGCTTAGAAACTGTCTTTGCCCAAATGACTTTAAAATAAAATGCTAAAAAATAAATCAAAATTGAACTTTAAAGATTCTACATATCATCAATTCGAACCTTTAATTCTAAACAAATAATGCATTTTCATCGATCATCATTTTCAAGATCTCAACAATCATCAAATTAATTTCAAGAGTAGCTAAGCAAGACATTATGCATCAAACTTTGATAAACATTCACTAAAGGGAAATAGACTTCACAATATTCACATGAACAAACTAGGAAATATTCACTACAAGTAAGCATGTAAACATAAAAGCACTTTAAACAGGATAAGGATCCTCTCCATTTGGAATAAAATGGAGAGTCTCCATTTCATGATTTAGATTAAATATCACAGATCTAACAGTGTACAGATTACCATATCATTTAAAATTTTAAATGACAAGACAGTATATATATCGTTAGATTTGTGAAATAAAATCTGAACCATGAAATGGAGACTCTCCATTTTATTCCAAATGGAGAGGATCCTTATCCCTTTAAACAAAGGACAAATTCTCACCAAACAAGGCTCTCAGACATCTCAGAAGTATTCTCAAATGATCCATTGATCTCTTAAATGATCTTGGTCTCTCAAAAGTTCTCTTGAAATTCTCTTAAAAAACTCCATGCTCTCTTTTTTGATCTCTTAGGGGGTTCTCTACAGGAATTTTTCTAAAGAGAGGAGCCTCTATTTTTAGGCAAGAGTGGGAGTTATTTCAAGCCAATAACTACCCCACTAACCCATGTAACATGGAAGTGTAGTAAGTAGTTTTAGTGTTTCCATACTTCAAGACAATAACTACCCCATTAACCCATGTAACATAGAAGTGTGGTAAATGGTTTTAATGCTTCCATACTTTAAGCCAATAACTAGCCCACGTAACATGGAAGTATGGTAAATGGCTCTAGTGCTTTCATATAATGACATATGTTTTTTTTTTTACATATCACTTTTTTAATAAAACACACGTAATTATGGCTGCCAAATTAACACATCATGGTGGCCAAATTATATATGTAATATATATAAAAATATTTTATTGTGTAACAACTCTATTTTATTAATATATTATTTCATTTTTATCTTTCCCTTCTCTTTTTCGCAACCCAATTTTCTTCATTATATCTTCCCACAAATTATAGCCACGACCAAATCGCAATCCAAGCTTATCAATAATCAAATGTTCAACAAAATTTAAAGGAATCACAAAGATTAGATTTGAATCCGACCAAACTCGAGATTTGGAATTTTTGGTGTTTAGATCAAGTCTGAATGAAGTGGCGTTGAGAACAATTTGTTGAAGAGTTTAGGACGAGAAATACAAGATATCATTTGGGGAGGCCATGGCCCTCGTTGGGATTGTGAAGTGGACTGACAAATGTTGAGAGAGGGGGAACAAAGAGAGGAGAAAGATCTTGCCGGTGCGGCAGTGCCCATTTCATTGTTGGTCATGGACAAAGGTGGAGGTGACAAAAGATTGACCCTGAAAAATTGAAAACCCACCCCAACCATAACCAAATCATGTGAGGACTCGGGTGGCGTGGCATATCTCATCGTCAACGGTCGGCTTGGCCACTAGGCGGAGGACAATGACAACTCTCTCAGCTAGAGCCTTGGTCTCGGCACATAAATAAAAGGGTTGTAGGAAGAAATTCATTGAGAAAATAACGGGATAGATAAAGAGAGGAGAGAGATTGACAACAAAACATAAAATACACATATGCCTCATGAACACTATTCTCTAAAAATAGAGAAATACTGTAGTAAAAAAGTGTATCTAATGTGTGTCTAATCGGTTGAGGCTCTTTTTTGGGCTTATTAGCCATATAATTAAGTTTGATTTGGGTTTTGCCTAGTCTATTGGGAATGTTCTACGTTTGGTTCAACGATTTGGAATCATAATAGATATGTCAAATCTTCTTCTTCCACCCATGCAGGCCCATCTTACTTTATTAAAATCTTTTCACATGTATGAATTCGGCATACAACTCTGCTCCTTTTATCTCATCAAACAAAACTGCAGGAATCTTAAGGGTTCACACACACAATTGCATATGTGTTCAAGACCTTTTTGCACCCATCTTCAATTTTCATATCAATGCATTATAAAAAAAAAAAAAAAAAAAAAAAAAAAAAAAAGTTTTCTACTTTACTTAGATATAAATAAATGACTAATGAGGAAAATTGGGGGGTACCTGTTGGCTTGGGGAAGTAGAGAAATGATTAACATCCAATTGAAGAGAGTAAGACGTTGAAGAAGGCAAGAGGTTAAGTTCAGAGGACCAACCATGGATAGTTGAGCTAGAGAGCATAGTAGGAGTTACTTTTGTTGGACATTTACTGCAGACTGCCATTGAAGGCCTTCAAAATTCCCAGTTCCTGTCGTAGAGACCTCAACATTCCATGTTCCAATAGTGCCTTTTTTTTTCTTTGAGTTTTATTTTTAAAATGACGTCAATTTGAGGGCCTTTATGTTGCAGAGCATTTGTAGGTTTTTTTTTTTTAATCTTAATTATGGTCATTTAATTGTTGCATGATTATCGGATTGTTGTAGGTTTTTTATTTTATTTTATATAATAATTAATTGTGGTCGATATTAAAGTTGTTGATGGTGTAGCATTTTTTGTTGTCACATGTTGACACATGTCTAATACGTGCTGTCATTTGTTTTAAATAAGCTGCCATGTGTCAAATGGAAGATATTCTGTATGTGACAAAATGGTAGACATTCGAAAGAATCTTATGCTATATATATATATATATATATATATATATATATATATATATATATATATATAATATATGTTTACTGTGAACTAAACCAGTTGTATTATCAATAAATTATAAAAGAAATTTGTGTTTTAATTACAAATTATTGATGGTGTGGGTCAGTGGCGGCTCTAGGATTTTTTTATTTTTTATTTTTAGGGTATTCATTACAAAATTTAAATATAACATAAAAAAAAAAATGAAAATACATGAAGTTTTATAATTTCCTTCTACGAGTTTTCATATTTTGAAATCGTTGATGATAACTTTATTGTAAATTAAGTTATATGATTAATTAAATTATTAATTAAACACTATTAATTCAATCTATACTATAATGTAAAACCGAAGTTTTTTTTTACTTTTGTTGACTTTCTACAATTTTGACACATAAGCTTTTGAACCCTCACAATTTTACATATCATTATTATTTTATTTATTTATTTAATTTTATTAACTTTATCCCAAAATTATGCACCAAAACTCTCTACAAAACTCGACTATTAAAAAGTATCTGAACAAGCTTTTACTCAGAGAACAGAGTCACAGACGCAGAGAACTTCCTCTTCAATCACCCTCTCTCTTTCTTTCCTCGCTCCACGCTGCCATAGCTACTGTCAACGGCGGTGCTTGCCTCCGTCTCCTCTTGCTTCTCTCTCAGGTTGCTGAATGAAGCTGTGATATAGGATTCTAAAAACTCTTACCGTGTGTTTGGGTAAGGAATATTAGACGGAATTTGGACACATTATAGGATTCTAAATTTTGTCAACGAAAGTTTTTTGTTTGGGTGACCTAACAGAGATTCCAAAGAAAGAAGTTTCAGTCGGGATTTCCAATTTTTTTCCAAAATAACCTCTAAAAAAAGGCACCTACACTGTTATGTCGGTGAGGTCGAAGTTGATTGAGGAAATTTACATACTGTCGCAATTGGAGAAGCCGCCGCTGCCAATAAGGAGAGCTTCTTTACCCAAAGATTGCCTAAGGCATCTTCAATGGCTAATGTCTTAGAGGCCCTTTTAATTCTAGAAAGATAGTACTGCACATGATATCAAGGAGCTCTCTCTCTCTAAACATACAAAAGTAAAAAACAAGCTGCGCTCAACTGATGACCGTGATAAACTCTTAGGTGATTTTTTTTTTTTTTTTGCTATTATATATATATATATATATATATATATATATATATATTGTTTTGGTTCTTCTTAGTATTGAATGATAAATCTTGGTTTATGGACAGTATGATTTATTTACTTTGAATAAGTTGTGAGAAGATTTAGGGATAAGGTACGATGGAGAAGAAGATTTGCTGGGTGAGTAACAATATGAATTATAATATGGCGACATTTGGTGGCATCACCAAAACCTATATATATATATATATATATATACCTTAGTCCCATAGTGTGGAATCTGTACAAATGAGGATGTGTCTCTCTAAATGATAACAACAACCCATTTAAAGAATATCCCAACACTGTCAACTATATCAATTTGGTATTATTGGCATCTAAACTTTCAATCAGATCCATAAATATCAATTAGCCACGTGAATTTCGAGTGATTATTCAGTAATCTAAGAGTATTATGGTCCTCCAAGGGTTTAGCACATTGCACACTGATGGTTTAGTGCACATTTATGAAAAGTTGGAATTTTTATTTCTAACATGCTTTGGTTTCCTTTAAAGGTTACATGGACGTCATATTCTCTTTGGCAATGTTTTGCTCCCAAATTTCTCTATTTTCTTTCTTCTTTCTTCAGTTTTGTTATTATTATTATTATTATATAGAAAATTCTCCTATTATGTCTCAATTTTTTTTTACATATTTTATATTTGTAATTTCTATTGTTAACTCATTGAAATCGTTGTTAATCTTTTTTATATGCTCTAAAATAAACTGTTGTGCTATTTATATCATTCGCATTGAAATGATTTAATGCTTTATTGTTGGGTATTGACATACATAATCGAGTATATTTGAATGAGTCAAAAATTTAAATGATTTAATACTTTGTCAATATTTTTTAATATATCATATTTAATAGCTTTCCCGTGCATAGCACGGGTTTGCGACTAGTTGTTAATATTAATCACAAAGCCACAAAGTGACAAAACCACAAACAATCAAATAAATAAACCACAAATCAAAGCACAAACCCACACAGTAGGACACTGTAAAATTGTGAAACAAACAGACCATCACATATCAAACAAACTTTAAACAATCATAACAAATAAAAATAATAATAAAAAATTTCCCACTTTCGGACTTTCCCATGTCACTGAATAGATTCAGCAAAAGAAAATCATCATTATCATATATTCATATTATCATATATATTTCCAAATTTCAATTCCAAACAATGTAACTCTCCCATACATGGTGAAATATAAACTATCAAAGACTCATAGTCAAAGTCTCAAACCAAATGAACTAATAAAGTAACAGATAGAGAGAGGAAAAGGAAAAAAAAAAAATCTGAAGAGGCAGAAGAGCTGAAGTTTGAAGAGGTAGGCAACGCCAGTAAGGGAAGATCCGGGTATCAGTGTTGCCGTGTTGGGTTTTTCGCAGTGGGAGAGGGAGTGGTTATTATTTGAGTTAATGTGCTTGTTAAAACCACTGGGCTTAACCAGTTGTTATTTGAGCTTATTTTGTTATTGTGGTTGTTATTTTTGTTGTTATTTGAGCTTTTGTTGTTATTTTTTTTGGGTTCAATGGATTGGGTTTATTAAAATCAGGGTGTTCAAAATTTTATTTAAGATTATTCAACATATATATAATTTTTTTTTTCCCTTTGATATTAATGATTTAAAGAAGTGACAGTGTGCAAGTTGTATGTGGCGCCGCCACTGGGTGTGGCTCATGTGTATTCCCAATGCAAATGTTGCAAGCATACATAACGAACACCAAAATCATACCAAGGGCACTCTCCCACATGTCCCCATTCCTACTTCCATCAAGACGCATAGTCCCATTAGTATACTTTTTTTTTTTTTTTTTTTTTTTTTTTTTTTTTTTTTTTTTTTTGCTAAAATGTAGAGATTGCATTAAGAAGACAAAGAACTCAAATTTCTAATTCAAGCCTCGTAAACTGAGGGGGGGAGATTTGATGACTTACATATAAAAGACTTAGGAAGAGAAGATGCATATTTGGCTAAACTATGGGCCACTATATTAGCATCCCTGTTAACCCAATAGCAAGTTAAGAAAAGTTTGGAGAGAGAGCTTTAGCATTAGAGATAATTGTCTGAATTTTCTAAGGGATAGCAGCAGACCCATCATTAAAAGCATCACAGCATAATTTAGCATCCTCCTCAACTATAATATCAGGCATATGAACAGCTCTTGCAATCTCCAGAGCCCATAATAATGCAACAGCTTCAGCAATACACGGGTCTGAGGTGAGCAATATTTTTGTCCAGCCTTGAAACAGAGAGCCATTGGAGTATCTAGCAACAACTGCAATGGTTGCCCCTAAGTCAATAATTGCCGCATCAGTGTTTAGTTTGACAATATGAGCAGGAGGGGCTTTCCAAAGGTGCGGGGCAGAAATAACTGTCGACTTAGCAAGTTGCAGAACTTGTAGATGCTCAATAATCCTATCTTCAAGGTTTTTCTCTTCTGCCAACAAGTTTACTTTTGCATCATTATGGACAATCTGGTTCCAGATCCTCCAAACACATTCAAGGATAAGAGCTATTTGAATTGAACACTGAGCTTTGAGGGTCTTGGGATTAACCCAGTGGCCAGGGCAAATTGGTGGGTTAATAACTAGATTTAAAAAATCAGTACAACTATCAGCTGGTATGAGATTAGGGTGGAGGCCCCAACTAAGACCAAACCACAGTGGTTTAATCACATGAAACTTTAAGAACAAATGCGCAAGGCTTTCCTCTTCATTTCCACACAAAGGGCAAGATGTTTCTCCAAAGCCAATTCTAGTAGCCACATTTAGTCTTGTAGGAAGAGCATTGGAGCCAATTCCCCCATATAAATATTTTCAATCTCTTATGGAGTTTTAGTTTCCACAACTCATGCCGGTTCTGTGTTTGGTTAGTGCCTAAAGGGGGTTGTGCACGAATTGAACATTGATTTAACTAAGAACATACCTGAGGGATCAGGGGTCCAGATGAGTTTATCATTGTGAGGAACCAATGGAATGATGATTCGGTTAATAGCACTCACAGAAACTGTGTCAAACAACTCAACTAGCAATTCATTCTTCCAACATCTATTAATAGGATCAATCAGGCTAGAGACAAGGAGTGGGGTAGTAGTAGAGCTAGGAACTCTAGGTGTGGGGGTGAACCCCTCAAGCCAAGGGACCCAAGAATCCTTCCACACGTCGATGGAGTTGCCATCACCAACATTGAAACATGTACCTATCCTTATAGTCTTCTTAAGGCATTCAATTGCTCTCCAAAGGTGAGAAGCTTTCTTTCTAGGCTCACTCCTTAACCAGTCCTCCTTCACTTTATACTTATTGCTAGAGCCCGGATCCAAGGACTATCTCTTCTAGAAGCCACCATCCATGTTATCTTTGCTAACAAAGCACTATTAAATGCTTTTGATCTCCTGAATCCCAATCCTC
>OU015765.1:1334715-1363616 GCA_907173295.1 Fagus sylvatica | reverse complement strand
AGTAAACGAATGAACTTAATAGTTGTCCTAAATTGTTCACAAATTTGCTTAACAAATCTAAGCATTTTTCTCTTAAAACGAACTTTACTACACCCCACCAATTATCCTTTTTGAGCTAATGTAGTTGTCTAATAATATGACTGCACTTTCAAATTAAAAAGTGTTTGATATAGTGTATCCAATAGAACTTTTTTTTTTTTTTTTATAAGAAAAAGTATTTTTAAATCATTCACATTCAATATTTACCCATTTCTCTAATAAGATAATTACGAATTCTCAATTTATATGACCTATAGTTTAAACAATATTTAGTCCATCAATATTTCAATGGTCATTTTTAGGATGTACTCTTTCAATATGTAATAAATTTAATCTCTGAAGTTTGAATTAGTAACAATGTGCATGTAAAAATGGTAAAACTTACGGGTACATAACATTTAACTTGACTCCATGGAAAATGTATTAGCATATTCATGATAGCGTAAAACTTAGATACAGTTCCTTAGGTTAAGTATATTAGGTTCCTAGTTGAATTCAAATACATTGAATTTAAATATTCTTGGAAAAGATAACATTGTTTGTGTTTCATTGGTTAATGCAATCACGTGTTTGAATTCAATTGGGGAACCTAATGTACCTAACCTAAAGAACTATACCTAAGTTTTACCCTTCACAATATATATTCTGAAAAATAAGGGACCCCTTAATAGGCAAATAATGTTATCATTTTTTTCTTCAAAAATACCCAGTACATATGCCAAAGTAAAATTTTACAAAAAAATAAAGATACAAAATCAAGATGTTAATATGGCTTGTTGGTACACTTATTAAGGATTCTACACATATCAAAATCAAGTGACCTTGGACCTATGGATTCTACACCTTCCATTTAAGTTGGGTTTCTCATATATTATATGGCTACACTTATTAAGGAAGAATTTGAGTTTTAACTTAACAGGAAGGATAAGAATTATATAGATCTATTAATTAAACCCAATTCTTTTATTCTCAAGATAGTCTTTACTTAATCTTACGATAGGATAAGATTTAAATTGTTTAAACTGAAAAATCTATAACATCACAAATAGATAGTCAAGTGATGGGATGTTATACGTGATTAATTTGCATTAAGTAACATATGAAATAATTTAAACTCAATCTCGATCTCTTTTTTAATTTTTTTCTTCTTCGGTTGATCACCTTGAAATTGACCATATAAACCCAAAGAAATGGCAAAGCAAAGCAGGTACCATTTGAACAATTTTGACAAAAGTGCTATTTTCAATTTGTTTACGGAAAAAAACTTAAAAATACATGTTCAAATATATTAATAAAAAATTACTTCAAAGCTTTAGTCAGGTATAGCTATTCTAACCATCAAATTTGTATCCAACTTGTGAGAATTTTCTAAAAATATTGTGACAATTCCTTAAATTGAACCGATCAATTGATCCCTGTCAAAGAACAAAGAAGAACAAAATCAAATCTAAGAACATTAATTACAAAGAAAGTGTAAAAATGAAGATATATAACCTAAGAGAGGATAGGAATGGAGATATATATATATATATATATATATATTAATGTAATCTTTATAAGAGGAACCGGATAAGCAAGGCTGCGGGTAACCAAATAAATTATTAACCATTAAAATTTTGAAATAGTTAGAGAACTTTTTTAATAAATGCTCAAGGAAACATTAAGTACCTTCATATTCAGCCTGTGCATTTTTTATTTGTTGAATCTCATCCTCTATTTGTTCCTTCTTTAAGTTCTCACCATCCTGCATCACAAAAGAAAGCATTTTACATTCTGCAAATCTGGGGAAAAATTATCATCATGAAAGAAAAGTTCACAGTTCACTATATAAAGAAAGATATACATAGCATCAAAAATAAAAATAAAGAAAAATATACATATTCTTGCTTTAATTTCCAGGGATAGCTTTGATGGCCTCTTGATTCTGTCTTTAGCCAAAAGACAAATTCTTTTACTTCTTTGGCCAAAGATCAAAATAGAAAAACACATTTAGTTTGCACCTTAATTGTTTCAAATGGTTAACTTAGTCAATATAGGCAGCATCCTGACAACTTCAATGACACTATTGAGACCTGTAGAAAACTGAAACTCACCATCATCATCAGAGTCCTTCAAGTTTAAGGAACGTTGGTCATCACCAAGGTCTAAATTATTAATTAGAAAATTGATAGTTATAAAGATAAGGGTTTTTGTGAGAGAAAATAAAGGGAGAGACAAATTTGAACGTGGGTTAGTAGGAAGGTTTTTTTTTTTTAAATTAATTTATTTATTTTGAGAGAATGAGAGATGAGATAAGATTATTTTGGATAATGATAAAAGTTGAGTAAATGAGGAGTTGTGAAGTTAGTAGGAAGTTAGTGGGAAGTTGGAAATTAGAAAGTGGAGTAAATAAAGGAGATGTAAGAGAGATAAAAAAGGGAGACTTAGAAAAGAAAAAAAAAAAAAAACAATTGTAAAACATGAACGTGGAATTGTGATCATTTTAACTTTTGAATTTGAGCATATCAGTAAATTACTCTTTTAACCTTTATTTTTTATTTTAAAAGCAAATTAATTGATTTTAAATATGGGGTATTGTAGTCCGTGCACTAAAGTGGACATTTTTCTATATTTGGATGTGACTATTATACCCTTGTTGCTAACACACATTATTATTTGAAGTCATTGATTAAATTAGGAATATAAGAAGATGTGAGGGGTAGTTTTTGACAGTATATTAAAGTGGACATGAGGGCATCAATCCTCTTAATAGTATTAGATAAAATAATATATAATATTATATATAATATATATATATATATATATATATATATATATATATATATATATATATGTTTTGTTTTGGTTCTTCTTAGTATTGAATGATAAATCTTGGTTTATGGACAGTATGATTTATTTACTTTGAATAAGTTGTGAGAAGATTTAGGGATAAGGTACGATGGAGAAGAAGATTTGCTGGGTGAGTAACAATATGAATTATAATATGGCGACATTTGGTGGCATCACCAAAACCTCTATATGTATATATACCTTAGTCCCATAGTGTGGAATCTCTACAAATGAGGATGTGTCTCTCTAAATGATAACAACAACCCATTTAAAGAATATCCCAACACTGTCAACTATATCAATTTGGTATTATTGGCATCTAAACTTTCAATCAGATCCATAAATATCAATTAGCCACGTGAATTTCGAGTGATTATTCAGTAATCTAAGAGTATTATGGTCCTCCAAGGGTTTAGCACATTGCACACTGATGGTTTAGTGCACATTTATGAAAAGTTGGAATTTTTATTTCTAACATGCTTTGGTTTCCTTTAAAGGTTACATGGACGTCATATTCTCTTTGGCAATGTTTTGCTCCCAAATTTCTCTATTTTCTTTCTTCTTTCTTCAGTTTTGTTATTATTATTATTATTATATAGAAAATTCTCCTATTATGTCTCAATTTTTTTTTACATATTTTATATTTGTAATTTCTATTGTTAACTCATTGAAATCGTTGTTAATCTTTTTTATATGCTCTAAAATAAACTGTTGTGCTATTTATATCATTCGCATTGAAATGATTTAATGCTTTATTGTTGGGTATTGATATACATAATCGAGTATATTTGAATGAGTCAAAAATTTAAATGATTTAATATTTTGTCAATATTTTTTAATATATCATATTTAATAGCTTTCCCGTGCATAGCATGGGTTTGCGACTAGTTGTTAATATTAATCAAAGCAAAGCCACAAAGTGACAAAACCACAAACAATCAAATAAATAAACCACAAATCAAAGCACAAACCCACACAGTAGGACACTGTAAAATTGTGAAACAAACAGACCATCACATATCAAACAAACTTTAAACAATCATAACAAATAAAAATAATAATAAAAAATTTCCCACTTTCGGACTTTCCCATGTCACTGAATAGATTCAGCAAAAGAAAATCATCATTATCATATATTCATATTATCATATATATTTCCAAATTTCAATTCCAAACAATGTAACTCTCCCATACATGGTGAAATATAAACTATCAAAGACTCATAGTCAAAGTCTCAAACCAAATGAACTAATAAAGTAACAGATAGACAGAGGAAAAGGAAAAAAAAAAAAAAAATCTGAAGAGGCAGAAGAGCTGAAGTTTGAAGAGGTAGGCAACGCCAGCAAGGGAAGATCCGGGTATTAGTGTTGCCGTGTTGGGTTTTTCGCAGTGGGAGAGGGAGTGGTTATTATTTGAGTTAATGTGCTTGTTAAAACCACTGGGCTTAACCAGTTGTTATTTGAGCTTATTTTGTTATTGTGATTGTTATTTTTGTTGTTATTTGAGCTTTTATTGTTATTTTTTTTGGGTTCAATGGATTGGGTTTATTAAAATCAGGGTGTTTAAAATTTTATTTAAGATTTTTCAATATATATATATTTTTACCATTGATATTAATGATTTAAAGAAGTGACGGTGTGCAAGTTGTATGTGGCGCAGCCACTGGGTGTGGCTCATGTGTATTCCCAATGCAAATGTTGCAAGCATACATAACGAACACCAAAATCATACCAAGGGCACTCTCCCACGTCCCCATTCCTACTTCCATCAAGACGCATAGTCCCATTAGTATACTTTTTTTTTTTTTTGGTTTTTTTTTTTTGCTAAAATGTAGAGATTGCATTAAGAAGACAAAGAACTCAAATTTCTAATTCAAGCCTCGTAAACTGAGGGGGGGAGATTTGATGACTTACATATAAAAGACTTAGGAAGAGAAGATGCATATTTGGCTAAACTATGGGCCACTATATTAGCATCCCTGTTAATGGGCCACTATATTAGCATCCCTGTTAACCCAATAGCAAGTTAAGAAAAGTTTGGAGAGAGAGCTTTAGCATTAGAGATAATTGTCTGAATTTTCTAAGGGATAGCAGCAGACCCATCATTAAAAGCATCACAGCATAATTTAGCATCCTCCTCAACTATAATATCAGGCATATGAACAGCTCTTGCAATCTCCAGAGCCCATAATAATGCAACAGCTTCAGCAATACACGGGTCTGAGGTGAGCAATATTTTTGTCCAGCCTTGAAACAGAGAGCCATTGGAGTATCTAGCAACAACTGCAATGGTTGCCCCTAAGTCAATAATTGCCGCATCAGTGTTTAGTTTGACAATATGAGCAGGAGGGGCTTTCCAAAGGTGCGGGGCAGAAATAACTGTCGACTTAGCAAGTTGCAGAACTTGTAGATGCTCAATAATCCTATCTTCAAGGTTTTTCTCTTCTGCCAACAAGTTTACTTTTGCATCATTATGGACAATCTGGTTCCAGATCCTCCAAACACATTCAAGGATAAGAGCTATTTGAATTGAACACTGAGCTTTGAGGGTCTTGGGATTAACCCAGTGGCCAGGGCAAATTGGTGGGTTAATAACTAGATTTAAAAAATCAGTACAACTATCAGCTGGTATGAGATTAGGGTGGAGGCCCCAACTAAGACCAAACCACAGTGGTTTAATCACATGACACTTTAAGAACAAATGCGCAAGGCTTTCCTTTTCATTTCCACACAAAGGGCAAGATGTTTCTCCAAAGCCAATTCTAGTAGCCACATTTAGTCTTGTAGGAAGAGCATTGGAGCCAATTCCCCCATATAAATATTTTCAATCTCTTATGGAGTTTTAGTTTCCACAACTCATGCCACTTCTGTGTTTGGTTAGTGCCTAAGTTGTGCACAAATTGAACATTGATTTAACTGAGAACATACCTGAGGGATCAGGGGTCCAGATGAGTTTATCATTGTGAGGAACCAATGGAATGATGATTCGGTTAATAGCACTCACAGAAACTGTGTCAAACAACTCAACTAGCAATTCATTCTTCCAACATCTATTAATAGGATCAATCAGGCTAGAGACAAGGAGTGGGGTAGTAGTAGAGCTAGGAACTCTAGGTGTGGGGGTGAACCCCTCAAGCCAAGGGACCCAAGAATCCTTCCACACGTCGATGGAGTTGCCATCACCAACATTGAAACATGTACCTATCCTTATAGTCTTCTTAAGGCATTCAATTGCTCTCCAAAGGTGAGAAGCTTTCTTTCTAGGCTCACTCCTTAACCAGTCCTCCTTCACTTTATACTTATTGCATAGAGCCCGGATCCAAGGACTATCTCTTCTAGAAGCCACCATCCATGTTATCTTTGCTAACAAAGCACTATTAAATGCTTTTGATCTCCTGAATCCCAATCCTCCTTGCTTTCTAGGTTCGCATAAATAGTCCTTGGACTTCCAAGCCAAGTAAGAGCCCTTGTCTTTCTTAGGGTTCCACCAGAACCTACGAATGTTAGAATCAAGCTTTTTACACATGGAAACAGGTACATCGGCTATGGAAAAGGAATAGGTTGATAATGCTTGAGCAACAGATTTAATTAGTGTTCTTCTACCAGCCCAAGAAAGGGTTTTGCATCTCCAACCTTTGAGCCTTGATTCAAGCTTTTCAATCAAGTACTTGAAGTCTTTTGACTTGCTCTTAGATGAGAAAATAAGAGTACCCAGGTAGAAAGCATCAAGAGGAAGCTTCTTCATTTGCAACTCACCTTTGATCCATCTCTTTGTGTCATTATGGACCAATTTGGAAAAAATTAACCCTGATTTTTCTCTATTCATTTTCTGACCAAACCACATGCAATAAGTTTCAATACAATCATTGAGGAACCCCACTTCTCTTCTGTTTGCTTTTGAAAATAACATTAAGTCATCCGCAAACATGGCATGGGTGATTGCTTGTCTCGCAACATTCATCTTTACACCAAAAATATTACTTGCTATAAAATTCTTTTCAATGAGGCGTGAGAGAACATCTTGACAAAGAATGAAGAGGTAAGGTGATAAAGGATCACCTTGCCTTAATCCTCTATTTGGCCAAAATTGCTCAGTCTTGCCACCATTAACCAAAATAGAGGATGACATTGTGGTGACACATTGCATGATCTAATCAACAAATATAGATGAGAAGCCCAAATTTGTATACACGATGCCCTCCCATGTAGAACTCTATTAGTGCAGGCTAATGCACTAAACACAAAATATTGCCAATATGTCTTGTGCACAAAGGCTATTAACCAATGTTTTGAATTTCATTTCGTTTTGGCTGTTCTGGTATCTAAACTAGTGCACTAAACCTCCTATTTTCGGCTCGGCCAAAAAATTCAGTCTATATGATTATATCAGTCATTTTGACGGAATTGTCGGAGTATTTTTTTTTATGCAAAATATATATTTTATCCGACAATTCTGTCAAAATGACCAATATAATCATATAGACTGAATTTTTTTTGGCCAAGTCGAAAAATTTATAAGAAAAAAGCCCATATTAATGAGGTTTTATGATTTGTTTTTTAGGGTAAATTATACAAACACCCCCAAGTATATAGTGAACTAATTGACACTTGTCTCCAATTGGTGTGAAAAGGAATTGGAAACTTTGGTATTAAATTTGACCCTCCGGATCCCATAAAATCCTCGAATATCCTAATTTTTTTTGCCCAATAACCCATTTTTTTAAGTTATATAGCCAAACAGGGTACTTTCAAATTTATATCAAAATATAGGGTACTTTTGGAAATCGTCTATTGAAGAGACTATTTTGTTGAATTTTTTATTATTATTATTTTTAAAACTTTTAAAGCGTTTTTAATCTGTTTAAAAAAAAATGGTAAAATCGTCTCTTCAAGAGACGATCTCAACATTTTCCTAGTCCACCAGTGACAATCTCAAAATCTTCTCTTCAAGAGACGATCTCAACTTTTTTCCATGGATTCTTATATGCTCGACAGAGGTGGTGGCGGCGGGCTGGGGTTGTCGACAAGCGGTGGTGCGAGGATGAGGTTGTCATGCAAGTCCCAACACACAACAACACCAACAAATCACCCTCATAAATAAAAAAATCACAACACATAACAACAAATCACCAAATTCACCAACACACAACAAATCACCACTGAGAGAGGGGAGAAATTTAGTCAGAGAAGAGAGAGATCAAGACTTGTTGGGGGCGACGACTTGGTTCGAGAGTGAGATGAGAGAATCTGACATCGTGGGGTGGCGGCGGTGATGAGAGATCAGATTGAAATGGATGAAGGAGAGATCTGGTCGAGGCGGTGTGCTCAGATATGGTCGAGGTGGAGCATCTAGTCGAGGCGGTGTGCTTAGATCTGGTCGAGGCGGCGTGAGTCTGAGACGGTGTGCTCAGAGTTGGTCGAGGCAGCGAGCTTAGACATAGTTGAGGCAGCGGTGTGTCGGAACGGGCTGCGTGGCTGTCCTTGGCCTTATCGGCGTCGGGAGCAGCGCCGATCTGTTTCAATACCTTGAGAGCCGTGGAGGTCTTCTCGATGCTCTCGACGGAGTCACTGATCACGAGCCGCGGAGGTCTTCTCAACGAGGGTTATTTTATTTTATTTTTTTGAGATCGTCTCTCCAAGAGACGATTTTGAGATCGTCTCTTGAAGAGACGATTTTTTTTTTTTTTTTTAATTTTTAAACAGATTAAAAACGCTTTAAATTTTTTTAAAAAAATAATAATAAAAAATTCAACAAATTCGTCTCTAGAGACGATTTCCAAAAGTACCCTATATTTTTATATAACTTTGAAAGTACCTGTTTGGTTATATATCTTTAAAAAATGGGTTATTGGGGGAAAAAAAAAAGCCGAATATCCTCTCATTAATAAGAGGTTGGGTTGGGTTCGGAGGTTGAAGAATAAGAGGGCTTTGGAAGCCCATAAGAAAGAAAACAGAAATCCCTTCAGCACTCTCTCTCTCTCTCTCTCTCTCTTAGGGTTTCGCATACAGTAATACTCAGCACTCTCTCTCTCTCTCTTTCTCTCTCTCTTAGGGTTTCGAATGCAGTAATAATAATTGCAGACTCGTGCTATAGATCCCTCTCTTGACTCGTGCTATATAGATCCCTCTCTTCTTGTTTTCGAAACATACAAATAAATTAGAATCAGTTGATAATATCATGATTAAAATTTCTTGGCGTTGCGTTTGTGTGTGCGTTACCAGCGTTGATATCTCCCAGAATCTTCGTGTCTTCGGTCCCGGTTTGAATCCCTTCGCACCATATTGCATGGCAAATCATTCCTTCTCTGTCTCTCGCTAATTCTAACCCAATCAATCAATCAAAATCAATCAATTTTCTTTCTTTTCTTTTCTGTTTTTCTTACAAATCTTTGTTTGTTTGGAGAGTATTATTGCTTTCAAGTATGCCCGTGGTCGAGGAGCATACGTTGTTGTTTCGTCGAACCTTGTCGAGAAGACGGTCGCTGTCCTCTAGGTCTGGGCTTGATAGGGATGATAGAGGATGGACTTTGCTTCATATTGGTGCTCGCAAAGGTGATCTCAAGGAGGTAAGCTTTTTATTTTCTATTCATGGGTTTTTGTTTATTTGCTTTTCTATTCATGGGTTTTAAATATAATCTAGGACATGATAGAAATAACTCTTTTTTTTTTTTTGTTAGAATTCCATAGTGAATGATGATTGCAGGTGGTCGTATACGTCTATTTGGGGTCTAGGAAGTTCTGATTTTGAGGATGTTGGACTCTTTCTTGTAGCCGTTACACGTTTAGTGATGTAGAGAAATTATTTAGGTAAGTTTGGAAATATTCATGATTGAAATAATAATCTACAAGACTTCGGACATGGAATGAAGGAATTATCAAGAAAATAATTAGCCCAAAACAAGTTAATAGGTGTAAAGAGAGTGGGTTAGAAAGGGAGGGGACAAGATCTTGGAGGTGCATGCCTCAAGAAGTGAGTTTATTCTCTCCATTCTTTTGTTGAATGTATTCCCCTCTGCTGAATGTAATCGAGATGATATGATTAACATGAGAGGAGTAATTAGTTAGAGTGGCTTTTATATAAGATTATTTCTGGTGAATGTTTTTTTTTTTTATCGATCTACCCCCTTATCCTTTGTACAAGCTCCTCCTTTATAGTGGTTAAGGATCCTGTACTGCTGAAAGGACAGATTGCTTGTTTGAGCGTGTAATCACTAATCAGAAGCTTCATGCCTTGGTAGTGAACTTTTGTTGGTTTATGTGCTGGTTATAGTTTATACTTGGTTAATTGGTTTACAAACCAAGTTAAGATGACAAAGAGTTTACTTTTGGCCAAGAAAGGGAAGGTTCTGATTTGCTGCTGGACTTGGCAGGCTTAAGATAAGTCAGCAGTTAATGCTGATTGCATTGGTGTAATAAACTAGCTGTCAGGTGGTGATGCACCCGAAGACTTAAGTAGTTTAGGTGCCTTTGACCTGATATGGAGAACTTAAGCTGGTGTATAAGGGATCAAGAAGAAATTCCAGCAACAAAAAGGATTAAAGGAAAGAAAAAATAAATAGGATTGAAGTTGGAACAATAAAATATCAATTCCTAGGCTCAAAAGGCTCAAGAAATATTCAAAGATGACATTCGATGAAGTAGGTAAGAAAAGGCCTACAAGGGCACTATTTATAATAGCCTTTATTAACACTAGAATCTTAGTCCTCCATTTTAGATATAACGATTAAGTTTAATCATCTAGCTTCATTAGAAGTTACTTGCTAATCAAATGACCTTTGTTTAAAAAAAATAAAAAATAAAACATAACATAAATAAAAGAAAATGAACTAATGGGGCTTTTTTTTTCTTCGTCTCTCTGTGTGTGTGTATCTTATTGTATCTAAAGGGAAGTAGAGTTGATTAGGTGATACTTAGTATTTTGGTTGTTTTAGGCATGCTTGCCTTTGTAATTCTCTCTCTCTCTCTCTCCCCCCCAAAATTTTTCCACCTTTCATTGTACTGTTCACATGCATTGTTCTCAACTTCCAAGCTTGATCTCTCTTGCTGTCCCTCAATCCCAAATCCATCACTTTGAAACCCTGAATCCTAAATATTTACCAACCTTTTGGTTGTCAATTACTCTTCTACACTAACCTTAAACTTGCTCTGCTTTGAGAACATTGGAACTTTTTTTCTTTTTCTTTTTTTAATAAGATTGTCAATCTTGGCCTTCAATCATTTTTTTTCCCCAACTCATAATCAATTTGGCTGAATCTAACAATTTGATATGTAGAATTATTTAGCTTTTAGGGTTAACCATTAACTTCTTTGTAATCAATTGTGTAGAGGTAGATGGTAATACTAAACTTTATGCTCATCCAAGGAAACACCACTTGATTGAACATCCCAAAACCTCACTGTTGCACTTAACTCTCCAAACCAATCTATGCTCCCCTACTTCTGCTGGGAGATTAAAATAATAAATCCATAAGAGAATCTGTTGATCCTAGCTTCCAATCCTAAAATCCATCAGAACACTAAAGAATCCAAGAACTAAACATCCCTAGATGCAGGGAGTGTAGTTAGAATTGTTTGAATTTTAATTTAATTTTATTTTATTTCTGAATTTAATGTAACGATTGCATTGTTTTTTTTAATTTAATGTTGTAAGTCAATATCTCTTTGCATTAGTGATGGATGAGCTCACTAAATTGATTCAATAAGAAGGCCCCTGGTGTATACCTTTTGCAAATGATATAGTTTTAGAGGATGAAACTAGACATGGAGTTAATGTCAAGTTAGAAACTTGGCAAAACACTTTAGAATTTAAAGGTTTCGATTAAGTAATACTAAAACAGAGTACATGGAATATATTTTTAGTAAAACTAGAAATAAAGATGATGGGGCTGTAAGACTTGAATGTTAAGAGATACCAAGGAGCAAGAGCGTTTGATATCTTGGATCTATAATTTATAAGATAGAGATATTGAAGAGGACGGAATCATAGGATAGCAGGGTGGGCAAAGTGGAGCAGTGCAAAAAGAGTATTGTGTGACCGTAGAATACTTATTAAGTTAAGGGAAAATTCTATAAGGATTACTATAAGACCAGCTATGCTTTATGGTACTGAATATTGGGCTGTTAAGAAGCAACACATCCATAAAATGAGTTGTAGTGGAAATGAGAATATTAAAATGGATAAGTGGAAATACATGAAAAGATAGGATTTGAAATGAGGAAGTTTTTTTAAAGATAGGGGTGGTCCCTATTGATGAAAAGATGAGAGAGAGTCGCTTTAGATAGTTTTGTCATGTTCAAAAGAGAGGGATTAATGCACCAGTAAGAAAGAGTGAGTTGATTTAAGTTAAGGGAACGAAAAAAAGATAGAAGAAAACAAAAAATAACATTAATTAAAATAGTAGAAAAGGACATGTTAATTGAGAAATTATAGAAAGTATGACTTTAGATAGAATAGAATGACTTAAAAGAATGTGGCCAACCCTAACAATTTCGTTGAGGATCCATAGCCGACCGCAAAAATTTTGGGACTAAGGCTTGCTTATAAGAATGTGTTTTTCTGCAGTTGAATGCTGCCATACAGAGATTTATGGCAGTTTGTAAATTACTTGTATACAGCATAACAGGAACTAATTCTTTGATACTTCAAGGACATGTTAAAAAACTAACATTCTCTTTCTTCTTTTGTGTATATCCTTGTAGATATTGTAAAATTATTTGATGCTTCGAGGGCAAGCTGTTTTTGTTTGTGTCATCAGAATCCTTTTCGTTCTCTTAATGTCTCTTTGGAATAGGTGAAGCGACTTCTTAATGATGGGATGGATGTGAATGTGTCTGCCTGGGGCCCCAAATCAAAAGGGGTGACCCCCCTCCACCTTGCTGCTGAAGGTGGCCACCTTGAAGTTATGGATGAATTGCTAGAGCGTGGTGCTAACATTGATGCTAGAACTAAGGGTGCTTGTGGCTGTAAGTATCTTCTCCTTATAGATGATGTACTCTTCAGTACTCCTCTCCTCTTTCTTCTTCCCTTTTTGCCCAAATGAATAAGCTAAGGGGAAAAAGGAATCTAACTTTTGGACACAGATGCTGATATTTTTTTTTTCTCTTTCTTTATGTTAAACACAGGGACACCACTTCACAGTGCAGCTAAAGAAAGAAGGAAGGAAGCAGTGAAATTTCTAATAGAGAATGGTGCATTCTTGGCGGATGACATCAATGACAGCAGATTTAATCCTCCACTCCATTACTGCCCTGGTCTTGAGTGGGCTTATGATGAGGTGAAGCGATTTAGGCATGAGAGCTCATCGGTAGGCTCGGCGTCCTACAGCTCAGAAAGCTAAAATCCAATCATTGCTATGGCCTTGCAGGTGTCTGCTGCTTTTGGTTTATAGGGTTTGCATCTGTTAAACCTTGACGTAGATCATGTAATCAATCTATTCTATGCTGTGTGCTTTGAAATGTTATACTTGTTTGACTTATCAAAAAAATGTTATACTTGTTTGTATCAGATGTTTGACGTCTGGGATGTTATGAGTACTCAATTCATGTAGTTATTCAAAGTACAAAGTGATGTTGGTCTTTAGAAGCTTTTTTGTTCATTAGAATTTTATTTCATAATTTTCATCTAGATTCCCAAAATACACACATATACGTGTGTGTGAGTTTAGATTAGAATTTCTATCATATAAAAATAAAATAAAAAATAAAAAAAATCCATCGAGATTTTGTTTAAATCAAGTTATGGAATCAGTCACATGACCTGCCACGGCTGCCAGTCATTTGTTGCAGCTGTGCTTAAGGATTCTGCCCAGGTGCTTTGATTTCAACGCCATAAAGGGTTAGAAGAAAGATTGGAGACCTTTAGGGGTGGTAAAACTTACTTGATTTGTTAATAGCCTGTCTATTTGAAAAAAAAAAAAAAAAAAAAAAAAAATTTAATGGTTAAGTGTGGAGGGGTGTAAAATACTAACATGGAATCCTTTTTTGTTTGGTGGATATAGACTTAATTATTATCCATATAAAGAAGTTGGGTAAAAAAAAAAAAGCCTGAATGTGTGTTATTGATTCCTTAAGTTTGAAATGAACGTTATTGGTTCTTGAAATTTAAAAAATGATTATTATTGGTCATTCCATTCAACGGTACAATAAAAATTGACACCTAAGCAACAAAAAAAAATAAATGGCTGACCCACTTGAGTACCACACATCCGACCCACCTCACTTTGCTGGAGACTGGGCTTAGGGGAGGATGTTGACAAACTGCTTGAAGGTATTGGAGATGGAGATGGAGATGATGTTGGGCTGCCCCAAAAAGGTGGAGGAGGAAGATTGAATAAATGCGAGACCTTTATTCTAACCAATTTTTTATTTTTTACCTCCAACGCATAAAAATTGCGGAGGCCCAGATGTTGAAATTTGAAAGCAAATCACATGGATTCAGAACAAATATCACATCTTCTTTAGAAAGAAGCAGCCGATAAAAAAAAGTAACCTATAAAATACAAATTTCATGCTCGAAAGGAAAAGACCTTACAATACAATTAAGTATTGTTAGGCTGATTTTTCCCAAGCCCAAACATAAAATAATGTCCATTCCAATTAAATAAAGCACTTCATAATCAGGTCAAAACCCTTAAAACCCGATATAAAGATATAATTTAAGAAGTTATAATCGGGCATAGACCTGGACTTTTATTTCGGCCCCATTATGTGGACCAAGCCTACATATGAAGCAAGACCAAGAAATGAGAAAAATTAGGAGGTGTGGTTTGGAGGGCATAAGAGACATTTCTTGCTGGTTTTGGATTCAATAAAAAACTCGCGTGTAGGCTTGGACCAGTCGTGAGACCCATTGAATCCTTAACCAGCCTAATGTGAAAAGTTCAGTTGTTATTAAAATGGTTCATATATATGCTGGATAAGGAAATAAATCTGCTAGATAAAATGTATATTTGCTAAATAGAAATAAGACTCATTACAACCACATTTTTTAATTGTTGGATATTACAAATCCAACAGCTTCAAAACACTCCATTACTCTTAGGGAAGTTAGAATACTATCTTTTGTCCAAACATGTTTCTCCATTTGGTTAAAACCATGTTTAACCCCATTCTCCCAATAGTTCACTACATATATTAACTCCTTACTATCCAGAAAATACAACCTATTATTGAGGTTATTACTATGGTTCAAGCTATTCTATAAACTCAAAAAACACAATCCCACATAGAGGACCTTCAGCCAAAATAGCTTAGAGAGAAATGGCATAGTCCAAGCCAAAACCAAATAGAAATATATCCAAAAGCTCTTAAACTATATATACTAGATTGTATGCCCATACAGACGCCATTCGGCCGAGGGCACGTCTGCCTAGGTGTCACGCATTGTTGCCTCCAAATACCCTCACCTCGCAAGAGACGTGGGAGCTTGTTTGGTGGCGGAAGTTGGCCTCATGTGTGCTTATGCTCGTAGTTAATCTAAAAATAAGTCCTCAACGACGAGCGCCACGACAATCGGTGGTTGATGAAACCATGTTTTCAATATAAGAAAGACTTTGTAAAATGGGTGTGTAGCACATTTGCACTAGAAAAGGAATCAATCATGTAATTGACCCTAAACTCCATTCCAAGTACACAATGAATAGATTAGCAAAGTTATTGACATCGACCTTCTTTGCACTAGCTCACTTCTCATTAACAGCCACTTAGTGAGATCAAAGATTAGGACATTCATGAGTGTAAGTATTGGATTACCTAGTTGCTGATTAATTCCTTTACATTAGACAAAACAAATTGCCTCTGTGGAATTAATGTGGAATATTTGAAGTGGGAATTTTTTAAATGGAATGATTTTAAATTTTAAAGTCTTGATATTGGGGTCGAGAAGTTTATTAAATGCTTTGAATGTTATCTGTCTCCTAAACTCTAATACTAATGATCTTATGTGGTTAAAATTCTTCGAACATTGTGTTTGAGTTAATTGAAGGAATTGTGATAGTCTCTTCATTGTGCCGAATAATAATTATTTCTGACCATTTCAAAATTGCCTCCCCCAAGGAAGTCTTGGACATAGAATATAAGGAGGCACGTCCACCATTGCCACCTCCACTCCGGCTCAATCACTCAAACTAGAAGCTGCTCTATGTAACTGAACCACCTGATTTGTTGGTAATTCTCAAAATCTTTCTATCTTCATTGTATTTTGCTTACTGTTATATTGAAAACTTTCCAAGTATTTGATGGCTTCTTTATACTCATAGACCCTTATAGTCTGATTCTTTCCAAGTATTTGATCGCTCCCTTCATAGAAAAAGTAATTTCTGATGTCACCTTTCTTCCTTCTTTACTTGTGTTTTCATTTTGGAACATCCTAATTTTAACAAACTTTTAACAAATTTGTATATAAATTTTATTGCTACACTTGGATGGTGGATTTGTGAGAGAACAAACTTTTAACAAATTTGTAGGGGAATATTTCTAATCATGCAAATGAACATATGTTTCTTTCGATCTCAATGTTTACATAGATTTTGACTCTCCTGTTAGAATTAGAGCAAGGATTTACAAGTCGGATGATAAATGGTCTATGTTCTTATCATGTGATTCCGAAGACTGCTTTTGAGAATGTAGTGTGTAGAGAAATTATAATTTTTTCTGATTAAGTAATTTTCTTTGTAAATGCCTACTAGTGCAAAATCACTTGTTACAGTAGATTAAAAAATACTAGTGCAAATTGTAGATGAAGACATAGGACCTAATTAGCTTTTCTTTGTAGTTAAAATTAGTTTACACAAATTTTTAGTTCCATTATATTGTCATTGGTAATTAAAGGATTTCTCATTTTATGTGACTGTTTCTTGTCTTATGTATGGTTGAAGAACCCGTCCCTTGCATCTGGTAATTCTCTTTAAAGGTTAGGACAAATTGAGAATGTAATGACTACTGAGCTAATATCTGAAGAATAAATGAGAAAATTATGTGTGTTTTTGCTAAGAAAATCGGCCATCGGAGTTTTATTAGGTAATATTTGAAGAATAAATGACAAAAATATATGGTTTTTTGTTGGGAACGTCAGAGCAAGGCATGCAATTTTAAGAATGTTTGTGCATAGATAAGGATTTAGTTAAGCTTGTACAACTAGATAAAGGACTTTTTTATAAAAAAAAAAAATATAAAAAAACTAGATGAAGGATTTACTTTATTGCTCAGTCTCACTAGCTAGGCTTCAATATATGTGAAGCTTGGGGAAGGATACTAATAGATTTTATGTTGTTAGTGGTTTAATCAGATTCTAAAAATAATAAAAGTTTGATAAACTTTCCTGTTTCAACCTATAAGAGACAATATTGGAAAATTGTATATGCTCTAATTAAATTTTTGAATTTTAAGGATTGCCACAATTGAAGTTGTTAACAAGTTCTTTCATGCAGCCAGCAGCATGACACTAGAATTTCGGGCTATCAAGTTTTTAAACGTTAGGAACATTGTTACTCATTGAAGAACATTTTGTGCATCCACTACTATTTTTACTGTAGTCATTGCATTTGTCATTGTTGTTCCAAGTTAAGCAATATTAGATACACAACAAGGATTTGCCTTGAGTACTGCAATTTATCATATACGCAAAACAGGGTAGAGATATGTTGCTTGATGTAGTAAATATCTAATAACTGATTTTTATGCACCTAAGGCATTTTCATCATGGTACTACTTTGACTTTACTAGATTCAGTTAATTAATTGAATGTGGTAGTGTTCCAAAGATAAATGTTTGTTTTTTGTGCTATATGTGTTTTTGCTATGGACTATGGGTTGCTCATCAATTGTTTGATAGAATTCCTTAACTAGATGTTCATTGGTTTTTTACAGGTAAACCAAAATGTAAAACATGATTGCTGATTAATACATGATGACAGGGCCTAATGGTTGTTCTTCCACTTGTAGGTTTGATTTGGGTTTTCCTTAATGGTTGTGTGTATTGCCAAACTCCTGCTGGTGTGAACATTGGTGCAATTTTCACTTTCAATTCGGTTATTGGTAGAGCCACCAGGGTAGCGATGAAAGCAGCAGTCTCTGATGTCAATGCGGATCCAAAAATTCTCTAAGGGATAAAGCTAAACTTGATGGAGGAGGATGAAAATTGTAGTGCCTTCATGGGGTCCGTTGGAGGTAACCGTGGAATTGTCCATTTTGTATATTTTTTCTTTTCTTTGAAACATAATTTAGTTCGTTCTGTGATATAAGTAATTTAGAGCTCTTTACATAAATAACATTTTCTCTTTATGGTTCTTAGGGATATTGATAAATATTTAAGATGATGCAAAGGTTGTCGACTATATTTTAGAATTTGTGTTGGGTGATGAGTTTTACCTTTTGGGAATTGAAATCAACATGTTTAAAAAAATATATATTATTACTTATAAAAAAATTTATTAGGAATTCAAAAAAGGGAGTGCAGATCAACATTTTATACGAAACTTTTCGTGCATCGCACGGGTTTACGACTAGTTTCTTTAATAATTCAAGAACAAAATTGGTTCCATTTTTCCAACGCTTTTTAGGTTCTTTTGCTTCTTCCACCCTTTCTTCTTTGGGGCTATTTAAATCATCAATTGAAAATTTTAAAACAGAAAAACAAAAAGAAAATCACCAACACAAAAGCATGCTAAGCCTGAAAGAAGAGCTGAACAGATTAAGGACTTTGAAATGAGACCTCCATTTAAATTCATGTAACCTCCCTCTCTCCTCTAGGAAATTCAATTTCACTGCTTGTGCTTTAAAATTGAATCATATTTAAGTGTGTGCTAGCACGTATAGCCCTCATGTTCCTACTTTTAGGCCCAAAGTTTTTTATGCTTGTCTACACAACTTCTTCAAATTTTACATTTTCTCTTATATCTTAATATTTGGCACAATCATTGGACTGAATATTATGGGCAAAATTTACAAAGTAATATATTTTATTAATAATTATTTAAATTGACACTGTTACAAAGTTATTTGGAGATCTAGTGTTTTCTTAAAATCATATTTTGGAAACATGATTTCTACACTTGAAAGCGCGTTTTTAAAACATGAAGTCAATCAACTCATGCCAATTCTGTAGAATTTTAAGTGAAATCGAATCTTGAAAAAAAAAAAGAACGATTTTTTTTTTTAAAGGCTCAATTCTCAAATAACTTTAAAACAAAAACAATATAAATAATAATTATTAAAATAATATTATTTTGCAAAACTTGCCGAATGTAATGAATTTTTTTTAAGAATAATGTTAGAGATACTACAAATATTACATAAGTTTTATAAACTGATTTGTCACTAAAAAAAATAAAAAAGTAGTTTATAAATTTATTTATTATGTTGATGTCACTGATTATAGGCTCCAAAACTAGTAGGGGTTAGCCGAAACATTTCTACCCTGATATGTATTTTGTGAAGGCTACCTATCCATTTCCTCCGTAAGATTAGTGGGTTACTGTGTTTTTAGTCCATAAGATTATCTGTCATTTGGTGTTTAATAGGTTAGAGAGTGCCATACTTGTAGTAAAAGTGCAGCTGTGGATTGTTGAAGATCAACATGTGTATCAAAATCCAAACATGGAAACAAAACATCAAACACAATTCATAGCTTTTGTCTTTTGAATTGTCTCTAGGAGCACTTGCTTTGGACCATTATTGCAATTTCAACCGAAAATTACTTCTTGTCTTGAGGAACCTTACAAGTTTTGATTATGAAGGATTTTGAGGGGTTCAAGAATGAGCTACAACTTTTTAAATGTATTCTACATTTACTTAGGAAGATATGTGGTTAATTATCGTCTGAGAAGCTTCGTGTTCTCAAGAAATTATATATTGAAGTTCCCAAAGCGCTCTAACCATATAATTAACCTGCTTCATATTTAACTTAACAAGAAATTTAATTTAAAATCCTTAATTAATCTTTTCAACTTCCTGACCTCTCAGTTCCAGTTCTTGGGCTATTATTAATAAATTAAAACATGTGAATTTATGTGGTCTCCTATTGCTCTCTCTTTTGCATCTACTACTGATACTGTCATACTCATGGTCACCTTTCTAAATTTTGAAGATGATGATACAACTGATTATAGTTTTAAAGAAGAAGAAGAAGATCTAGAGTCAGAATCCTCTGAATTCTCAGCAGAAGCTGAACCTTTATATGAGTATCATTACGATGATGAGCTTGGAGACTACATAGCCATATCATCACCATCATCTACCGAAGCTGAATACCATCCTGACCATGAAGAACCTGATTCCCCACGTCACAACACCTACTAAGCGCTCTAGGAATGAAGATGAAGACAACATGCACAACAAGAAAAATAAGAAGAAGAAAACAGCAAGAGTGTGGAGCCAAGATGACGAGATCACCCTCCTCCAGGCATTGTATGAATATGCTCAGAAAAAGCGTGCCGATCCGGTTGCTGCACCTGCAGATATGGATCACTTTTATAACTCCTTCAAGAAATCCTTTCACCGTAAAGTCACCAAGAATTCAAGTGGCCACTAAAGTGATCACCAGAAATTCATTGAGGGCCACTAAAGTGAGAAAATTGAGGAAGAAGTTTAAGGATAACATAGCAGCTGGGAAAACTAATCTTCTAATTAAGGATAATAAGACCCATGACCAAAATGTGTATCAACTATCTAATGACATATGGGGATTAATGGATTTGAATTCCAAATGCGTGGTTAATAACAAGTTGAAGATGAAGTCGACGTTGAGTTTCGAAGGTCATGGGATGGACGCCTTTGTGAAAAAGTGTGGACTCAGCTTGCGTATGTTCGAAGGAGACACTAAGAAGAAGGCCATTTTGGAGGAAAGATGGAATAAATTCAAACTTTCTCAATTGGATGCTTCGCGTAGGCAGGCTGCATTCAAACGGAAGCTCATGCAATTTGCCTTGGAATCATTCCAGTGATCAAGAGGTGAGACCAGGGAACGTTAACACTTTGTGGCCTTTCAGTTTTCTTCTTTTGTTGTTTAGTTTTCTTTGCATTTTCAGATGAATCGCAATGTATTTTTGTTGCCTATCTGATATTCATTGTTCACTGCTGATGTTTTCCTTTCACAAAACTTTTAGCATCTGATTTCTTTTCAAGTTATGGCTTCTATGAGTATGGATTAAGGTAATTATTTGTAGTCAATAATATCTATCAGCTGTAAAGATATTATTTAGTTCTGAACTAAGCACAATTTAAAAACCGAAGACAATGACATTCCATTGAACATTTTTAAATGTATGTATATATATATATATATGTTTGCTGCACAATTTATATGTTATTTATGTTGTATAAATTTGAATCTTGCTGTAAAGGTGTTGGAAAACATTGGGGGACATCAATTTCTAGTTGGTTTAGTTATTTAGACCATAGGTTAGTCTTTTTATCCATGTAGATATTAATATGTATTTTGATGTATCATAAATTTTGGTTACTATTTCTGTGTAATGTAGTTCAGGAACAAATTTCATTTTACCTTTCTATTAAAGTGATTCTTTGGTAGGCACAAATGAAGATTAGGCAAAACATTTAATGCACCTCTCTTTACATAAACAACTTGATGTTGTCGATTGGAATTGTGCCAACCAAGATGAGGTATGGATTCAACTGTTCTTCTATTTGTTGATATACGTTTAGAAGTTAATACATTATGGAGAATTGATATGTTGCTCTAGAATGTCGTTGTGCTTGCATTAATGATGAAATCTTGAGGTATTGGAGTTCAAATTTTAACATTTGTGCCAGTGATATGCTTGTTGAAGGAAATTTCACTCAAGTAGAGGAATACATGATAGTTTGGTACCAATGGTTGAGAATTCCCCAATGCTTTCCTGCTATCAACCTGACTTTTGAAATTGCATCTTATAAAAAACTATTATGGAGGAATTTCTTTTCTTTTTTTGATGAATCAGCTAAAAATTTCATTGAAAGAAACAAATGCCCCAAAGGGCTACAACTCAGTACATAACAAACAATGATAACACTCAAAGAGCACAGACTCATTACAAACCAGAAAAACAAGCCAACCTCTAAACCTGTGCTCATTGACAGACTAGGCTAGGAGAAAACACACAAACACTAGTTATCTGTAGCAAAGATTCTTGTAAGCAAACAATTGCAGATTAACTAGTAGGCTTGTTACACAGGACAGCAGGGCTGATTCACCATTTACAACACAGGATTATGTTAAGCACAGAGGCAGGAACATTGTTTCTTCATTTATTTTGCAGCAGCCCACCAAGCCAATTGCATATTACAATCCTGAAACTTGAGCCTTTGAGATAAATAGTAGCCCAATCAACAACCAGCCAGCAACATGACCTTCCAAAAATGACACCAAAAATTAAGCCCCCATCCTGAGAAATATAGATTTCTTGATGACCAAGAAGTAATTCGAGCCACTATCTTATCAACAAGGGGCTGACAGTCTTTAAATGAGAGCTTTCCTGGAGTAAATCTTTGGAATTTCTTTTCAATGAGTGACTAAATCTTTTAATGGATGCTTGTTATCTCTGTGATTTGAATCATCTTCTATGTTGAGTCTATAAATGCAATATGGATCTCTTTTACTCTTTCTGATGTGGTACCTTATTGATTAGACTTCAGAGGCCTTGACATCAGCTTCATAAATTTTCCTTTTCCTTATTTCCCTTCCCTTGGATGATTATATCTCTAACCTTCAATTATACTCAACAATTTAGCTCATCTTGGGGTCATCTTTATGGATTCTATTTTCTAACTAATTGAGGACTGTCATTCCAATCCTCTCCGTGTCTGTGAGTTTGTAATCTGTGTCTGAGTTTTCATTTAGTTTGGCTTCATAAGTACACACTTGTCTCATTTGTCTTTCTAATCTTTAAAATCTTTATTAGACTCTGATACCTTGATTAAACAAGTGTTAGTCATGCACTTAGCATTAAGAGGATTGGAATTTCAGATAACAACTTAGAGGCTATTGCAAAGTCCCAAGATTCTAAAATATCTTTACCTTTTCTATCTTCTAAGAATCAGGCTTGCAACAGTCATGGTTGCACTTCTGCTGTGATCAATTTTAGTTTTATATTGGTCAAATCTTCATCATCAATTTATTTATTCTATTTAATTTTTTTGATTAGTGATATTTTCTTTGTTTCCTTTTGTTGGACTTTTACTCATTTAGAAATTAATTGCCTGTGTGTCTGAAACTAGGGGATGTTTTAGGCAGCGTATTCAAAATTATCTTAGATGTAGTTTCTTTACTTATGTTTTCATTTTGGAGCATTATAATTTTGAATGTATATGATGACAATGTTTATTCATTGTTGATTCAGGTTTAAACAAGACATGTTATCACTGTTCATGGGTCTGACATTCATAAAGGTCTATCTGATTTAGTTTTTACTTCAATTGATGATTCAAGGCTGGTAAAAGATGGTGACTAAAGAGAAGACAGTTTTGTTGCTACACTTGGATGGTGGACTTATGAGAGAACAAACTTATAACAAATTTGTAGGGAATATTTCTAATCATGCAGCTGAACCTATGTCTCTTTCGATCTCAATGTTTAGTTGTTTACATAGATTTTGAGTCTCCTGCTTAGAAATAGAGCAGGGAATTTACAAGTCTGATGATAAATGGTCTGTGTTTCTTATCATTTGATTCGGTCTTCAAGTTTAAAACATAGATCCAAATATCCAATGATATCTGAAGACTGCTTTTTTGAGAAACTATAATTTTTTCTGATTATGTAATTTTCTTTGCAAATACCTTTTAGTGCAAAATCACTTGTTACAGTACATTAAAAAAATACCAGTGCAAATTGCAGATGAAAACATAGGACCTAATTTGCTTTTTCTTGTAGTTAAAATTAGTTTCCACAAATTTTTAGTTCTATTGTCATTGGTAATTATCGAATCTCTCATTTTTTGCAACAGTTTCTTGTCTTATGTATGGTCGAAGTTATGTTGCTTGATGTAGTAAATAACTAAATATATGTTTAACAGATTTTTGCCATATATTAAAGAAGAAACTTCAATAACTTTTTAGTGGTATTTGCCATATATGAACAAGCTGCAATATATGCTTGACCAAAAACAATCAGAAAAGCTAGCCTTATCCAGATACTATGGAGAAACCCGTTGAGATTTGGTTCAGGACCTTAATTTAGCTGGACTTAACCCGAACATAATAATGTGGATGTACACATACACAGAAAAAGATCCTAGCAGTCTAGCAGCAATTATTAGCATAAAGCTCAATTCCAAAGTCTCGACAAACTTTAATATTGAAACAAATTAATCTAGGCATGGACATAGTCTTTTTTTTTTTTTATGAATTCTAAAAATTTACATAAGACAATCACACACTGTTAACTAAATGGAGAATTCTAAAAATTTACTCTTTAACTAAATGGAGAATTCTCTCTTTCTCCAAAAAAAAAAAAAAAAAAAAGATTATGGATAAGACTAAAGTATCACATAAAATCTCACCTATTAGCAAATATACTAGATTCATAAATGGTCATCAAATTGCACATATATTGAGTTGGGTAAAATTTAGGTACAGTTCCTTAGGTCAAGTACATTAGGTTACTAGTTGAATTCAAATACATTAAATTTAAATATTCTAGGAAAAGATAACAATGTTTGTATTTCATTAGTTAATGCAACCATGTGTTTGAATTCAATTGGGGAACCTAATGTACCTAATCTAAGGAACTGTACCTAAGTTTTACCTGATTGAGTTTAGTAAATGTTCTAGTGATAGTCAGTGATACATAAATACACAAACATACAGAAAACACATGATTTTTTTTTTGGAATAAAGTAGAAAAAAAAAATCAATTAATAAGGTTAGAGAGAAATCTGAGCGTACATATGGGAATCTAAAATAGTGTATGAAAAAAAAAAAAAAAAATCCCTTCACTCATTAGAAACATTTTGGAACTCATTACTCTATTATTTTTAGGCTTAAATACACTGTTGGTCCTTAAAGTTTACTCACTGGGCGCTATTAGTCCTAAAGTTTAAAATGAGCGCTAATGGTCATTACAAAAAACTTGACCTATTTCGACACATTTATTTCGAGGGTTCATTCAAAATGGTCGTAAATAGCATACAATTTTGTGCGGCACACTGGGGAGGTGAAATATACAATTAACTTATTTCGACGGTCACTAATAGAACCGTTGAAATAAACATAAAAAAATTATGTTATTAGTGTAACCTTCGAAATGCATAACAAACCTATTTCAACGGCCATAAATACCTTCGAAATAAGCATGAAAAAAAAATAATAGATCAATTACTTCGCGCGCTCTACTAACCAAATACCAAGGATTTCTGAAAATGAAAACCCCCAAATCGTGAATAGCAGCAGCAAATCAATTTTCGCAGAACTTAGATCTTTGAGATGAAAACCCCCAAAATTGAAATACCTAGAGTTTAATCAAACCTTTTCACGCTCAAATTCTCGCACCAGAGAGATCTTTCTCGTGAAACCCTGGTAAGGATTGCGATCAGCCAGACGCATTGGTATTGTTGTCCTCGCTCCACCTCTCATCGCTCACTCCAATCAATTTCCTTATGTAAGTTCCAACTTCGAACTCTTTTTTTTTTTGGTTTTGTAAAAGATTTTCGTTCAGATTTTTGAGAGAGAGGGATTTGAGATATGAATAGCAGCGAGAGAGAGAGAGAGAGGGATTTGAGATTTTTGTTCACATAGTATTACTAGATGATTCTAGGAATTTCTGCTTTGTAGAGTTAATCCAATGGTTGTAAAGGATTTTTGTTCTTTAATACGTTATTAAATTGCCTCCAAATTCCAAGCAAAACCAATTCTTCTCCATTAGCGCAGCAGGCATGTTTTAATTTCTCAATTTTCTCAGTTATCTTGTTTTCTTTCATACTGCTTTAACTGTTTTGCTCCATCACTGTCTGCTATTTTTTTTTTTTTGAAACGTTACTCTGCAGCCAAACGGAGCATAAGTATAATTGACAATGGCTATTTAGTTGGGTTTGTTACTTTATTCCATATTGTGAACTTCAATTGTTGATTGTGCAAAGCTGGTTTCTGTGCTTTTTTGTTTTGTTTTTTTGGATTCATTAGGTTTTCTTTTGGTTTCTGTGGTACTCATTTCTGTATATCTTTTTCCCGGGGGGGGAGGGAGGTATTGTGGTTGTGGGTGTTTGACATTTGATTTGGGTGTTTGAAATTTAATTTTAATTTACAATTAGTGCTCAACAACAAGAAATTCATATTATGTTCCAACATCAAATAATAATAAAAAATCCACTAATAGTTATTTATGAATCTCTAGAGTTTGTTAGTTTGGCTCATCTAAAACCTCCATGTTTATTTGAACTTCAATTTGCAGTTCAGCGATTAACCTTCAAGGAGTTCTTCGATCACAAGTTCCTAGAGGAGCCCAGGTTATAATCTAAGTTTCCAATATTTAATTATAATGCTTTGCTTTGGGCACATTTCGGTTTCATATTGACTGGATTTCTATAATATTTTTATTCTTTAGGGGTTAGGGTAGTTATAACTTTATCTTGTAATATGTAGGCCAATGGTGGAGGTTGAGCTCTCTGCTGTACTTCCAACGATGAAAATAAAGGTTGGACAGTTCAGTTCTATTGCCTCTGATGAGAGATTGCAATTGCATTCTGGGCATCCCGTGAGCTAATCCAGCAGAAGTCCAGCATTAAGTACTTCATCTGTATGCAAGACCATACTAAAGCAAAGGAAAGATTGTGTCAATACATCCATCACTAAGAGTGGGTTTACTCCAAATATTGCAAGTGATAGGCTGAGGAAATCTGTTGATGGTGATGCATGTTCGTCAGATCAGCTTCCTCTGTTTCTCTGTTTAGTATGTTTCCATATATGCTCATGCTTGGTTTGAAATTGATTTTTGTTTTTTTGGTCTTGTCTATCCAGTTTCTGCTTCAATGGAGTCCATTGAGAAAGATTATGTCATTGTCAATGCTTATTTTGCTTCAATGGATGCTTTCTCTTTTTACTTCGAGACTTCTGTGCAAGATAAATCCACCACGAGAGTTTCTATCTGTCCTTCAGGGAAGAGTGACAAGGATATAGCTGTTGAAATGCAAACAATGGAGCTGGCTGATAGTTCTGTTGGTGCAGCACAAAGCCATGGATCAGATCTCTTAGTGACATCAAGTGCATCATCTATAATAAGGTAAGTGCAAGGACTAACCATATTGCATCCTTTGACTAGGCTTCACTTGTTATATCAGTATGTTCAGGCTCTTGCTGAACTATCACAAGAAAAGGTTAATTAATGCTCTTGGCTTTAGTGGATATTGTGCTCATGATTGAATACATACATACATACATGTAGTCTTGGTGTAAATTTTTTACAATATTACACCATTCAATAATCTTTCATTTGATCATTACTGATATCTCATCTAGGAAATTTTAAAAGAATAGTTTTCTTGTATTGCAAAAATCTACTAGACATATGAGATTCAGATTTGATAGTAAATGACATTTGATTGATGTGAAATTTGACATCCATGATAAGTGTGTGGAAGAAATTTTATTCAGCAGTGGGCTTGGCAAAATATCAGTCCAATGAAAATTTACTGTGGTGTAATGCTATAAAGAGTTAACTACTAATATCTTTTACTGAATTCATATTTTGATAATCCCACTGTTGGATAAGGTGTTCTCTCTATGCTTAATATGTACACTAAATTTCATGTCAATGGGATGTTATTTAGTATGCAACCTATAAACTCGTGTATTAGATGGCATAGTTGTTAATTATCATCTTGAGATTTGGCGAGTATGGTCGGTTTGATAAAAGAAAACTCTTCAGTGAAAAATTAGGAGTGCTAGTCTTTCTAACACAAGGATTGGCAATATTCTTTTATAGGCCTTATTATGTAAGGAATCAAATTCATAGATAGAATGAGTTTAATAATATTTCAGCAGCTTTGTTAAATTTTGAGAGTGTGATTACCTTTTTCTTAGGTGTGATTTCTTAGGGTTTGTCTTTCCTTTTGAGCTTTAAAATGCTGTTTGAGCTTTTAAAACTGACTGGTAATTGCTACTGCTTACAGTATAATGCAGGACTTCTTCTAGAATCATTTTCAGTTGAACTAGTTGTTTTGGCGATATGGAAGAAAGCTCTTCAAATCTGCAGCTCTTGGCTGGCCTCCGCTGCAGAAGGTGAATTACCGGAAAACTGTGATTCAACTAAGGAGTGGATTACTGGATTTGGAATAGCATCCATTAGTAGTCTTGCCCTTAGTGGATTTAATGATGGGATTGGTATGTGCTACATTTTCTGTTAACTGTGATTGGGCTTATAATGGATTTTATGCTGGCATTGGTCTTTGCTCTAGTTTTCTGTTTTTGCAACTTTCTGTTAGCTGAAATTGGCTTATAGTCATCTGTTTTTCTGGAAAAATAAAATAAAATTTGTGGAGCAGGGTGGTCATATTATGCATTTCTGGCAGCTGCATCTGGACAATTTGTGCGGTCAGACATATGTACTTATCCTATTGATTCATCATACATTCCTTCTTTATTAGTTCTCAGTGATCTTGATAAAGCTAGTAGTGCATCATATTGTTTATCAAGATCCTTAGTATAAAATGAATTTGAGATGCCAGATATTTCATGTTTGTAAATGACCCTTGAAGCTTTGTAAGTTGGGCAACTAAGATATCATTCATGGGCCCTGGCATTACTCTACTTGTACTTAGAAATAAAGTGAGTGTACTCTAATAATGGATGTGGAAGTCAGTGTTCAAATTCTCAGGTCCAATATTTAAACTCCTTCTGGAAATTGAATGAAGGGTAAGTTAACTTGGTTTATATTTCCTCCGAGAGTCTGCAGGACTGAAAACTTGTTTATTTTCCTCAAGTGAATCCTCAGGTCTTTTTCTTTTTGGTTAGGCTAGTGAAGCTTCAGGTCAGTTTCTACCATCTGCTGGCCTGATAAAAAAGTTGTTCTTTTTGTTTTGTTCACACAATGTGGTGGACTAGTCATCCTCTT
>OU015765.1:1287194-1334615 GCA_907173295.1 Fagus sylvatica | reverse complement strand
GTCTGCCTAGGTGTCACGCATTGTTGCCTCCAAATACCCTCACCTCGCAAGAGACGTGGGAGCTTGTTTGGTGGCGGAAGTTGGCCTCATGTGTGCTTATGCTCGTAGTTAATCTAAAAATAAGTCCTCAACGACGAGCGCCACGACAATCGGTGGTTGATGAAACCATGTTTTCAATATAAGAAAGACTTTGTAAAATGGGTGTGTAGCACATTTGCACTAGAAAAGGAATCAATCATGTAATTGACCCTAAACTCCATTCCAAGTACACAATGAATAGATTAGCAAAGTTATTGACATCGACCTTCTTTGCACTAGCTCACTTCTCATTAACAGCCACTTAGTGAGATCAAAGATTAGGACATTCATGAGTGTAAGTATTGGATTACCTAGTTGCTGATTAATTCAAAGTTATTGACTTTACATTATTAACAGACAAAAAAGATTAGGACAAATTGTATTGGATTACCTAGTTGCTGTTAATTCCTTTACATTAGACAAAACAAATTGCCTCTGTGGAATTAATGTGGAATATTTGAAGTGGGAATTTTTTAAATGGAATGATTTTAAATTTTAAAGTCTTGATATTGGGGTCGAGAAGTTTATTAAATGCTTTGAATGTTATCTGTCTCCTAAACTCTAATACTAATGATCTTATGTGGTTAAAATTCTTCGAACATTGTGTTTGAGTTAATTGAAGGAATTGTGATAGTCTCTTCATTGTGCCGAATAATAATTATTTCTGACCATTTCAAAATTGCCTCCCCCAAGGAAGTCTTGGACATAGAATATAAGGAGGCACGTCCACCATTGCCACCTCCACTCCGGCTCAATCACTCAAACTAGAAGCTGCTCTATGTAACTGAACCACCTGATTTGTTGGTAATTCTCAAAATCTTTCTATCTTCATTGTATTTTGCTTACTGTTATATTGAAAACTTTCCAAGTATTTGATGGCTTCTTTATACTCATAGACCCTATAGTCTGATTCTTTCCAAGTATTTGATCGCTCCCTTCATAGAAAAAGTAATTTCTGATGTCACCTTTCTTCCTTCTTTACTTGTGTTTTCATTTTGGAACATCCTAATTTTAACAAACTTTTAACAAATTTGTATATAAATTTTATTGCTACACTTGGATGGTGGATTTGTGAGAGAACAAACTTTTAACAAATTTGTAGGGGAATATTTCTAATCATGCAAATGAACATATGTTTCTTTCGATCTCAATGTTTACATAGATTTTGACTCTCCTGTTAGAATTAGAGCAAGGATTTACAAGTCGGATGATAAATGGTCTATGTTCTTATCATGTGATTCCGAAGACTGCTTTTGAGAATGTAGTGTGTAGAGAAATTATAATTTTTTCTGATTAAGTAATTTTCTTTGTAAATGCCTACTAGTGCAAAATCACTTGTTACAGTAGATTAAAAAATACTAGTGCAAATTGTAGATGAAGACATAGGACCTAATTAGCTTTTCTTTGTAGTTAAAATTAGTTTACACAAATTTTTAGTTCCATTATATTGTCATTGGTAATTAAAGGATTTCTCATTTTATGTGACTGTTTCTTGTCTTATGTATGGTTGAAGAACCCGTCCCTTGCATCTGGTAATTCTCTTTAAAGGTTAGGACAAATTGAGAATGTAATGACTACTGAGCTAATATCTGAAGAATAAATGAGAAAATTATGTGTGTTTTTGCTAAGAAAATCGGCCATCGGAGTTTTATTAGGTAATATTTGAAGAATAAATGACAAAAATATATGGTTTTTTGTTGGGAACGTCAGAGCAAGGCATGCAATTTTAAGAATGTTTGTGCATAGATAAGGATTTAGTTAAGCTTGTACAACTAGATAAAGGACTTTTTTATAAAAAAAAAAAATATAAAAAAACTAGATGAAGGATTTACTTTATTGCTCAGTCTCACTAGCTAGGCTTCAATATATGTGAAGCTTGGGGAAGGATACTAATAGATTTTATGTTGTTAGTGGTTTAATCAGATTCTAAAAATAATAAAAGTTTGATAAACTTTCCTGTTTCAACCTATAAGAGACAATATTGGAAAATTGTATATGCTCTAATTAAATTTTTGAATTTTAAGGATTGCCACAATTGAAGTTGTTAACAAGTTCTTTCATGCAGCCAGCAGCATGACACTAGAATTTCGGGCTATCAAGTTTTTAAACGTTAGGAACATTGTTACTCATTGAAGAACATTTTGTGCATCCACTACTATTTTTACTGTAGTCATTGCATTTGTCATTGTTGTTCCAAGTTAAGCAATATTAGATACACAACAAGGATTTGCCTTGAGTACTGCAATTTATCATATACGCAAAACAGGGTAGAGATATGTTGCTTGATGTAGTAAATATCTAATAACTGATTTTTATGCACCTAAGGCATTTTCATCATGGTACTACTTTGACTTTACTAGATTCAGTTAATTAATTGAATGTGGTAGTGTTCCAAAGATAAATGTTTGTTTTTTGTGCTATATGTGTTTTTGCTATGGACTATGGGTTGCTCATCAATTGTTTGATAGAATTCCTTAACTAGATGTTCATTGGTTTTTTACAGGTAAACCAAAATGTAAAACATGATTGCTGATTAATACATGATGACAGGGCCTAATGGTTGTTCTTCCACTTGTAGGTTTGATTTGGGTTTTCCTTAATGGTTGTGTGTATTGCCAAACTCCTGCTGGTGTGAACATTGGTGCAATTTTCACTTTCAATTCGGTTATTGGTAGAGCCACCAGGGTAGCGATGAAAGCAGCAGTCTCTGATGTCAATGCGGATCCAAAAATTCTCTAAGGGATAAAGCTAAACTTGATGAAATGATTGTAGTGCCTTCATGGGGTCCGTTGGAGGTAACCGTGGAATTGTCCATTTTGTATATTTTTTCTTTTCTTTGAAACATAATTTAGTTCGTTCTGTGATATAAGTAATTTAGAGCTCTTTACATAAATAACATTTTCTCTTTATGGTTCTTAGGGATATTGATAAATATTTAAGATGATGCAAAGGTTGTCGACTATATTTTAGAATTTGTGTTGGGTGATGAGTTTTACCTTTTGGGAATTGAAATCAACATGTTTAAAAAAATATATATTATTACTTATAAAAAAATTTATTAGGAATTCAAAAAAGGGAGTGCAGATCAACATTTTATACGAAACTTTTCGTGCATTGCACGGGTTTACAACTAGTTTCTTTAATAATTCAAGAACAAAATTGGTTCCATTTTTCCAACGCTTTTTAGGTTCTTTTGCTTCTTCCACCCTTTCTTCTTTGGGGCTATTTAAATCATCAATTGAAAATTTTAAAACAGAAAAACAAAAAGAAAATCACCAACACAAAAGCATGCTAAGCCTGAAAGAAGAGCTGAACAGATTAAGGACTTTGAAATGAGACCTCCATTTAAATTCATGTAACCTCCCTCTCTCCTCTAGGAAATTCAATTTCACTGCTTGTGCTTTAAAATTGAATCATATTTAAGTGTGTGCTAGCACGTATAGCCCTCATGTTCCTACTTTTAGGCCCAAAGTTTTTTATGCTTGTCTACACAACTTCTTCAAATTTTACATTTTCTCTTATATCTTAATATTTGGCACAATCATTGGACTGAATATTATGGGCAAAATTTACAAAGTAATATATTTTATTAATAATTATTTAAATTGACACTGTTACAAAGTTATTTGGAGATCTAGTGTTTTCTTAAAATCATATTTTGGAAACATGATTTCTACACTTGAAAGCGCGTTTTTAAAACATGAAGTCAATCAACTCATGCCAATTCTGTAGAATTTTAAGTGAAATCGAATCTTGAAAAAAAAAAAGAACGATTTTTTTTTTTAAAGGCTCAATTCTCAAATAACTTTAAAACAAAAACAATATAAATAATAATTATTAAAATAATATTATTTTGCAAAACTTGCCGAATGTAATGAATTTTTTTTAAGAATAATGTTAGAGATACTACAAATATTACATAAGTTTTATAAACTGATTTGTCACTAAAAAAAATAAAAAAGTAGTTTATAAATTTATTTATTATGTTGATGTCACTGATTATAGGCTCCAAAACTAGTAGGGGTTAGCCGAAACATTTCTACCCTGATATGTATTTTGTGAAGGCTACCTATCCATTTCCTCCGTAAGATTAGTGGGTTACTGTGTTTTTAGTCCATAAGATTATCTGTCATTTGGTGTTTAATAGGTTAGAGAGTGCCATACTTGTAGTAAAAGTGCAGCTGTGGATTGTTGAAGATCAACATGTGTATCAAAATCCAAACATGGAAACAAAACATCAAACACAATTCATAGCTTTTGTCTTTTGAATTGTCTCTAGGAGCACTTGCTTTGGACCATTATTGCAATTTCAACCGAAAATTACTTCTTGTCTTGAGGAACCTTACAAGTTTTGATTATGAAGGATTTTGAGGGGTTCAAGAATGAGCTACAACTTTTTAAATGTATTCTACATTTACTTAGGAAGATATGTGGTTAATTATCGTCTGAGAAGCTTCGTGTTCTCAAGAAATTATATATTGAAGTTCCCAAAGCGCTCTAACCATATAATTAACCTGCTTCATATTTAACTTAACAAGAAATTTAATTTAAAATCCTTAATTAATCTTTTCAACTTCCTGACCTCTCAGTTCCAGTTCTTGGGCTATTATTAATAAATTAAAACATGTGAATTTATGTGGTCTCCTATTGCTCTCTCTTTTGCATCTACTACTGATACTGTCATACTCATGGTCACCTTTCTAAATTTTGAAGATGATGATACAACTGATTATAGTTTTAAAGAAGAAGAAGAAGATCTAGAGTCAGAATCCTCTGAATTCTCAGCAGAAGCTGAACCTTTATATGAGTATCATTACGATGATGAGCTTGGAGACTACATAGCCATATCATCACCATCATCTGCCGAAGCTGAATACCATCCTGACTATGAAGAACCTGATTCCCCACGTCACAACCCTACTAAGCGCTCTAGGAATGAAGATGAAGACAACATGCACGACAAGAATAATAATAAGAAGAAAACAGCAAGAGTGTGGAGCCAAGATGACGAGATCACCCTCCTCCAAGCATTGTATGAATATGCTCAGAAAAAGCGTGCCGATCCGGTTGCTGCACCTGCAGATATGGATCACTTTTATAACTCCTTCAAGAAATCCTTTCACCGTAAAGTCACCAGAATTCAAGTGGCCACTAAAGTGAGAAAATTGAGGAAGAAGTTTAAGGATAACATAGCAGCTGGGAAAACTAATCTTCTAATTAAGGATAATAAGACCCATGACCAAAATGTGTATCAACTATCTAATGACATATGGGGATTAATGGATTTGAATTCCAAATGCGTGGTTAATAACAAGTTGAAGATGAAGTCGACGTTGAGTTTCGAAGGTCATGGGATGGACGCCTTTGTGAAAAAGTGTGGACTCAGCTTGCGTATGTTCGAAGGAGACACTAAGAAGAAGGCCATTTTGGAGGAAAGATGGAATAAATTCAAACTTTCTCAATTGGATGCTTCGCGTAGGCAGGCTGCATTCAAACGGAAGCTCATGCAATTTGCCTTGGAATCATTCCAGTGATCAAGAGGTGAGACCAGGGAACGTTAACACTTTGTGGCCTTTCAGTTTTCTTCTTTTGTTGTTTAGTTTTCTTTGCATTTTCAGATGAATCGCAATGTATTTTTGTTGCCTATCTGATATTCATTGTTCACTGCTGATGTTTTCCTTTCACAAAACTTTTAGCATCTGATTTCTTTTCAAGTTATGGCTTCTATGAGTATGGATTAAGGTAATTATTTGTAGTCAATAATATCTATCAGCTGTAAAGATATTATTTAGTTCTGAACTAAGCACAATTTAAAAACCGAAGACAATGACATTCCATTGAACATTTTTAAATGTATGTATATATATATATATATGTTTGCTGCACAATTTATATGTTATTTATGTTGTATAAATTTGAATCTTGCTGTAAAGGTGTTGGAAAACATTGGGGGACATCAATTTCTAGTTGGTTTAGTTATTTAGACCATAGGTTAGTCTTTTTATCCATGTAGATATTAATATGTATTTTGATGTATCATAAATTTTGGTTACTATTTCTGTGTAATGTAGTTCAGGAACAAATTTCATTTTACCTTTCTATTAAAGTGATTCTTTGGTAGGCACAAATGAAGATTAGGCAAAACATTTAATGCACCTCTCTTTACATAAACAACTTGATGTTGTCGATTGGAATTGTGCCAACCAAGATGAGGTATGGATTCAACTGTTCTTCTATTTGTTGATATACGTTTAGAAGTTAATACATTATGGAGAATTGATATGTTGCTCTAGAATGTCGTTGTGCTTGCATTAATGATGAAATCTTGAGGTATTGGAGTTCAAATTTTAACATTTGTGCCAGTGATATGCTTGTTGAAGGAAATTTCACTCAAGTAGAGGAATACATGATAGTTTGGTACCAATGGTTGAGAATTCCCCAATGCTTTCCTGCTATCAACCTGACTTTTGAAATTGCATCTTATAAAAAACTATTATGGAGGAATTTCTTTTCTTTTTTTGATGAATCAGCTAAAAATTTCATTGAAAGAAACAAATGCCCCAAAGGGCTACAACTCAGTACATAACAAACAATGATAACACTCAAAGAGCACAGACTCATTACAAACCAGAAAAACAAGCCAACCTCTAAACCTGTGCTCATTGACAGACTAGGCTAGGAGAAAACACACAAACACTAGTTATCTGTAGCAAAGATTCTTGTAAGCAAACAATTGCAGATTAACTAGTAGGCTTGTTACACAGGACAGCAGGGCTGATTCACCATTTACAACACAGGATTATGTTAAGCACAGAGGCAGGAACATTGTTTCTTCATTTATTTTGCAGCAGCCCACCAAGCCAATTGCATATTACAATCCTGAAACTTGAGCCTTTGAGATAAATAGTAGCCCAATCAACAACCAGCCAGCAACATGACCTTCCAAAAATGACACCAAAAATTAAGCCCCCATCCTGAGAAATATAGATTTCTTGATGACCAAGAAGTAATTCGAGCCACTATCTTATCAACAAGGGGCTGACAGTCTTTAAATGAGAGCTTTCCTGGAGTAAATCTTTGGAATTTCTTTTCAATGAGTGACTAAATCTTTTAATGGATGCTTGTTATCTCTGTGATTTGAATCATCTTCTATGTTGAGTCTATAAATGCAATATGGATCTCTTTTACTCTTTCTGATGTGGTACCTTATTGATTAGACTTCAGAGGCCTTGACATCAGCTTCATAAATTTTCCTTTTCCTTATTTCCCTTCCCTTGGATGATTATATCTCTAACCTTCAATTATACTCAACAATTTAGCTCATCTTGGGGTCATCTTTATGGATTCTATTTTCTAACTAATTGAGGACTGTTCCTCTCCGTGTCTGTGAGTTTGTAATCTGTGTCTGAGTTTTTATTTAGTTTGGCTTCATAAGTACACACTTGTCTCATTTGTCTTTCTAATCTTTAAAATCTTTATTAGACTCTGATACCTTGATTAAACAAGTGTTAGTCATGCACTTAGCATTAAGAGGATTGGAATTTCAGATAACAACTTAGAGGCTATTGCAAAGTCCCAAGATTCTAAAATATCTTTACCTTTTCTATCTTCTAAGAATCAGGCTTGCAACAGTCATGGTTGCACTTCTGCTGTGATCAATTTTAGTTTTATATTGGTCAAATCTTCATCATCAATTTATTTATTCTATTTAATTTTTTTGATTAGTGATATTTTCTTTGTTTCCTTTTGTTGGACTTTTACTCATTTAGAAATTAATTGCCTGTGTGTCTGAAACTAGGGGATGTTTTAGGCAGCGTATTCAAAATTATCTTAGATGTAGTTTCTTTACTTATGTTTTCATTTTGGAGCATTATAATTTTGAATGTATATGATGACAATGTTTATTCATTGTTGATTCAGGTTTAAACAAGACATGTTATCACTGTTCATGGGTCTGACATTCATAAAGGTCTATCTGATTTAGTTTTTACTTCAATTGATGATTCAAGGCTGGTAAAAGATGGTGACTAAAGAGAAGACAGTTTTGTTGCTACACTTGGATGGTGGACTTATGAGAGAACAAACTTATAACAAATTTGTAGGGAATATTTCTAATCATGCAGCTGAACCTATGTCTCTTTCGATCTCAATGTTTAGTTGTTTACATAGATTTTGAGTCTCCTGCTTAGAAATAGAGCAGGGAATTTACAAGTCTGATGATAAATGGTCTGTGTTTCTTATCATTTGATTCGGTCTTCAAGTTTAAAACATAGATCCAAATATCCAATGATATCTGAAGACTGCTTTTTTGAGAAACTATAATTTTTTCTGATTATGTAATTTTCTTTGCAAATACCTTTTAGTGCAAAATCACTTGTTACAGTACATTAAAAAAATACCAGTGCAAATTGCAGATGAAAACATAGGACCTAATTTGCTTTTTCTTGTAGTTAAAATTAGTTTCCACAAATTTTTAGTTCTATTGTCATTGGTAATTATCGAATCTCTCATTTTTTGCAACAGTTTCTTGTCTTATGTATGGTCGAAGTTATGTTGCTTGATGTAGTAAATAACTAAATATATGTTTAACAGATTTTTGCCATATATTAAAGAAGAAACTTCAATAACTTTTTAGTGGTATTTGCCATATATGAACAAGCTGCAATATATGCTTGACCAAAAACAATCAGAAAAGCTAGCCTTATCCAGATACTATGGAGAAACCCGTTGAGATTTGGTTCAGGACCTTAATTTAGCTGGACTTAACCCGAACATAATAATGTGGATGTACACATACACAGAAAAAGATCCTAGCAGTCTAGCAGCAATTATTAGCATAAAGCTCAATTCCAAAGTCTCGACAAACTTTAATATTGAAACAAATTAATCTAGGCATGGACATAGTCTTTTTTTTTTTTTATGAATTCTAAAAATTTACATAAGACAATCACACACTGTTAACTAAATGGAGAATTCTAAAAATTTACTCTTTCTAAATGGAGAATTCTCTCTTTCTCCAAAAAAAAAAAAAAAAAAAGATTATGGATAAGACTAAAGTATCACATAAAATCTCACCTATTAGCAAATATACTAGATTCATAAATGGTCATCAAATTGCACATATATTGAGTTGGGTAAAATTTAGGTACAGTTCCTTAGGTCAAGTACATTAGGTTACTAGTTGAATTCAAATACATTAAATTTAAATATTCTAGGAAAAGATAACAATGTTTGTATTTCATTAGTTAATGCAACCATGTGTTTGAATTCAATTGGGGAACCTAATGTACCTAATCTAAGGAACTGTACCTAAGTTTTACCTGATTGAGTTTAGTAAATGTTCTAGTGATAGTCAGTGATACATAAATACACAAACATACAGAAAACACATGATTTTTTTTTTGGAATAAAGTAGAAAAAAAAAATCAATTAATAAGGTTAGAGAGAAATCTGAGCGTACATATGGGAATCTAAAATAGTGTATGAAAAAAAAAAAAAAAAATCCCTTCACTCATTAGAAACATTTTGGAACTCATTACTCTATTATTTTTAGGCTTAAATACACTGTTGGTCCTTAAAGTTTACTCACTGGGCGCTATTAGTCCTAAAGTTTAAAATGAGCGCTAATGGTCATTACAAAAAACTTGACCTATTTCGACACATTTATTTCGAGGGTTCATTCAAAATGGTCGTAATAGCATACAATTTTGTGCGGCACACTGGGGAGGTGAAATATACAATTAACTTATTTCGACGGTCACTAATAGAACCGTTGAAATAAACATAAAAAAATTATGTTATTAGTGTAACCTTCGAAATGCATAACAAACCTATTTCAACGGCCATAAATACCTTCGAAATAAGCATGAAAAAAAAATAATAGATCAATTACTTCGCGCGCTCTACTAACCAAATACCAAGGATTTCTGAAAATGAAAACCCCCAAATCGTGAATAGCAGCAGCAAATCAATTTTCGCAGAACTTAGATCTTTGAGATGAAAACCCCCAAAATTGAAATACCTAGAGTTTAATCAAACCTTTTCACGCTCAAATTCTCGCACCAGACCTTCTCCTCGCACCAGAGAGATCTTTCTCGTGAAACCCTGGTAAGGATTGCGATCAGCCAGACGCATTGGTATTGTTGTCCTCGCTCCACCTCTCATCGCTCACTCCAATCAATTTCCTTATGTAAGTTCCAACTTCGAACTCTTTTTTTTTTTGGTTTTGTAAAAGATTTTCGTTCAGATTTTTGAGAGAGAGGGATTTGAGATATGAATAGCAGCGAGAGAGAGAGAGAGAGGGATTTGAGATTTTTGTTCACATAGTATTACTAGATGATTCTATGAATTTCTGCTTTGTAGAGTTAATCCAATGGTTGTAAAGGATTTTTGTTCTTTAATACGTTATTAAATTGCCTCCAAATTCCAAGCAAAACCAATTCTTCTCCATTAGCGCAGCAGGCATGTTTTAATTTCTCAATTTTCTCAGTTATCTTGTTTTCTTTCATACTGCTTTAACTGTTTTGCTCCATCACTGTCTGCTATTTTTTTTTTTTTTGAAACGTTACTCTGCAGCCAAACGGAGCATAAGTATAATTGACAATGGCTATTTAGTTGGGTTTGTTACTTTATTCCATATTGTGAACTTCAATTGTTGATTGTGCAAAGCTGGTTTCTGTGCTTTTTTGTTTTGTTTTTTTGGATTCATTAGGTTTTCTTTTGGTTTCTGTGGTACTCATTTCTGTATATCTTTTTCCCAGGGGGGAGGGAGGTATTGTGGTTGTGGGTGTTTGACATTTGATTTGGGTGTTTGAAATTTAATTTTAATTTACAATTAGTGCTCAACAACAAGAAATTCATATTATGTTCCAACATCAAATAATAATAAAAAATCCACTAATAGTTATTTATGAATCTCTAGAGTTTGTTAGTTTGGCTCATCTAAAACCTCCATGTTTATTTGAACTTCAATTTGCAGTTCAGCGATTAACCTTCAAGGAGTTCTTCGATCACAAGTTCCTAGAGGAGCCCAGGTTATAATCTAAGTTTCCAATATTTAATTATAATGCTTTGCTTTGGGCACATTTCGGTTTCATATTGACTGGATTTCTATAATATTTTTATTCTTTAGGGGTTAGGGTAGTTATAACTTTATCTTGTAATATGTAGGCCAATGGTGGAGGTTGAGCTCTCTGCTGTACTTCCAACGATGAAAATAAAGGTTGGACAGTTCAGTTCTATTGCCTCTGATGAGAGATTGCAATTGCATTCTGGGCATCCCGTGAGCTAATCCAGCAGAAGTCCAGCATTAAGTACTTCATCTGTATGCAAGACCATACTAAAGCAAAGGAAAGATTGTGTCAATACATCCATCACTAAGAGTGGGTTTACTCCAAATATTGCAAGTGATAGGCTGAGGAAATCTGTTGATGGTGATGCATGTTCGTCAGATCAGCTTCCTCTGTTTCTCTGTTTAGTATGTTTCCATATATGCTCATGCTTGGTTTGAAATTGATTTTTGTTTTTTTGGTCTTGTCTATCCAGTTTCTGCTTCAATGGAGTCCATTGAGAAAGATTATGTCATTGTCAATGCTTATTTTGCTTCAATGGATGCTTTCTCTTTTTACTTCGAGACTTCTGTGCAAGATAAATCCACCACGAGAGTTTCTATCTGTCCTTCAGGGAAGAGTGACAAGGATATAGCTGTTGAAATGCAAACAATGGAGCTGGCTGATAGTTCTGTTGGTGCAGCACAAAGCCATGGATCAGATCTCTTAGTGACATCAAGTGCATCATCTATAATAAGGTAAGTGCAAGGACTAACCATATTGCATCCTTTGACTAGGCTTCACTTGTTATATCAGTATGTTCAGGCTCTTGCTGAACTATCACAAGAAAAGGTTAATTAATGCTCTTGGCTTTAGTGGATATTGTGCTCATGATTGAATACATACATACATACATGTAGTCTTGGTGTAAATTTTTTACAATATTACACCATTCAATAATCTTTCATTTGATCATTACTGATATCTCATCTAGGAAATTTTAAAAGAATAGTTTTCTTGTATTGCAAAAATCTACTAGACATATGAGATTCAGATTTGATAGTAAATGACATTTGATTGATGTGAAATTTGACATCCATGATAAGTGTGTGGAAGAAATTTTATTCAGCAGTGGGCTTGGCAAAATATCAGTCCAATGAAAATTTACTGTGGTGTAATGCTATAAAGAGTTAACTACTAATATCTTTTACTGAATTCATATTTTGATAATCCCACTGTTGGATAAGGTGTTCTCTCTATGCTTAATATGTACACTAAATTTCATGTCAATGGGATGTTATTTAGTATGCAACCTATAAACTCGTGTATTAGATGGCATAGTTGTTAATTATCATCTTGAGATTTGGCGAGTATGGTCGGTTTGATAAAAGAAAACTCTTCAGTGAAAAATTAGGAGTGCTAGTCTTTCTAACACAAGGATTGGCAATATTCTTTTATAGGCCTTATTATGTAAGGAATCAAATTCATAGATAGAATGAGTTTAATAATATTTCAGCAGCTTTGTTAAATTTTGAGAGTGTGATTACCTTTTTCTTAGGTGTGATTTCTTAGGGTTTGTCTTTCCTTTTGAGCTTTAAAATGCTGTTTGAGCTTTTAAAACTGACTGGTAATTGCTACTGCTTACAGTATAATGCAGGACTTCTTCTAGAATCATTTTCAGTTGAACTAGTTGTTTTGGCGATATGGAAGAAAGCTCTTCAAATCTGCAGCTCTTGGCTGGCCTCCGCTGCAGAAGGTGAATTACCGGAAAACTGTGATTCAACTAAGGAGTGGATTACTGGATTTGGAATAGCATCCATTAGTAGTCTTGCCCTTAGTGGATTTAATGATGGGATTGGTATGTGCTACATTTTCTGTTAACTGTGATTGGGCTTATAATGGATTTTATGCTGGCATTGGTCTTTGCTCTAGTTTTCTGTTTTTGCAACTTTCTGTTAGCTGAAATTGGCTTATAGTCATCTGTTTTTCTGGAAAAATAAAATAAAATTTGTGGAGCAGGGTGGTCATATTATGCATTTCTGGCAGCTGCATCTGGACAATTTGTGCGGTCAGACATATGTACTTATCCTATTGATTCATCATACATTCCTTCTTTATTAGTTCTCAGTGATCTTGATAAAGCTAGTAGTGCATCATATTGTTTATCAAGATCCTTAGTATAAAATGAATTTGAGATGCCAGATATTTCATGTTTGTAAATGACCCTTGAAGCTTTGTAAGTTGGGCAACTAAGATATCATTCATGGGCCCTGGCATTACTCTACTTGTACTTAGAAATAAAGTGAGTGTACTCTAATAATGGATGTGGAAGTCAGTGTTCAAATTCTCAGGTCCAATATTTAAACTCCTTCTGGAAATTGAATGAAGGGTAAGTTAACTTGGTTTATATTTCCTCCGAGAGTCTGCAGGACTGAAAACTTGTTTATTTTCCTCAAGTGAATCCTCAGGTCTTTTTCTTTTTGGTTAGGCTAGTGAAGCTTCAGGTCAGTTTCTACCATCTGCTGGCCTGATAAAAAAGTTGTTCTTTTTGTTTTGTTCACACAATGTGGTGGACTAGTCATCCTCTTTGGACTGAAGTGTTGACTTAGTTTTTTATTTATTTTTTATTTTTTTGCTGGTCTTCTCTGGGAAAATATGCTTGTATTATGTACATTATTAAAAACTGTCATAAGGAGTAGAAGCAATGGTTGGGGTCCATTATTAATTTGGTTATTGAACATAAATCAACATGTTGTACTGTCCATGATTGGAAAAAGTGGAATGATGTAGAGGACCATGGGGCTTGTAGACGCCCTTTATTTAGCTGCTAAGATTTTTACAAATAACATGGGGCTTGTAGAAGCCCTTTATTTAGTTACTAACTTAAGAGTATCATGTTTCATTCTTTGCTTGCTTGCAGATTTGTTTCCAACAAGTGGTTTGGTGCTATTATTTTCAGTGGATCTTATTTGGAAGACTTTCATCATAGTGGTATATAAACTTCAAATCTAAGTATTCCTTGCTCATGTCACCTTGATTTATGATGACTGCATTAATCAATATCCCATTTGGGTCTTTACTTGTGAATGCAAATGATGGTTTATATGACCCCACGAGAAGCCGGCAAAAAGAAGAAGACCGCACGAGTAGCTTGACTAGATTTACATATTTGGACTTAATTGGATTTGTTGTAGTAGAATTAGACTTGATTTACACATCGGACTTGATTGGATTTGTTGTAGTAGTCCATATTGAACTTTGTTTACTTGATTTCATACGCTTTTTTAAGTTGTATAAAATCTAGTTTGTCAAGCATTGTAATGAGATTTTTGGTACAAATGTGGTATATTGCTTGTATATTTGGTATAGGTCCTTGCTCAATGAATTTTTTTAGAAAAAAAAAAAAAAAAAAAACTTTATTGAGGGTTAAGACCCTCGATAAAAACAAAATTACTTATTTCGAGGGTTGTGACCCTCGATACAAGTAATATTTGTGAAGTATCCAACACTCTTTATCAAGGGTTATAACCCTTTTTATCGAGGGTTATGACCGTCGATAAAGATAAAATACTTTCTTCGACCTTTGCCTAGGCCGTCGAAAAAGATTGACGCCTTTCGACGGTCATCTTGTCAGTCGAAATAACCTTTTTTGAAGGTTTTTAATACTTATTTCGAGGGTTTTGACCCTCGTAAAAAGTAGTTTTTTTTGTAGTGGGTCCCTGAAGTTTTAAAATTGATTGTTATTGCCTAGTCCTTCCGTCCAACTCCATTAGTTAGTATGTCTATGTGGCTAACGGAGACATGAAGTGATAGTTTTTAAATTTAGTTGCAACTTTAAAAAAAATTAAAATTAAAATTACACATTATCATTTAGACCCAAATTACCTAACTCGGATCCACATTCCATGACCCATTTTCACTTTATATTTTTTAGATTGACCCATTTTTACTTTAAGAACAAAATCAAAATCCCCAAAATTAAAGAGTTTATTGGGCAGTGGATCACTCACGGAGGTTGAAGGGTTGATTTTGGAATGCAATTCTTTCACCAAGTATAATACAGCTTCATCATCTCGAGATGCAGTTTGGACTTTGGACAACAACATATTGTTTTAATAGGCAATTGAGAACCAATTCCAGTAGTGGTTACATAAGCTTTTACAATTTGGTGATGTGCAATCAAATAAAAAACAAGGTATAGGGTAGAAAAACAAACACTTGGCACAGTTTCCTCAATGCAAACAATGGTGTTTTTGGAGCTGCTACTGCTTGGGACTCGAGCACTTTCACTGAGCCCATTGATAGCTTTTTGAACCCATTGAATTTGCAGACATGTTAGTTTTTTTTTTTATGCTTAAGCCTATGGTAAGAAATTATCAAATATAATTATGTGGGCTGGGGTGGTAAGAAATAAACAATATATTAATCTGTTCGTGCAACTTGATGTTTTTATGGTTTATGGGGTTATTGGTTTGTAAATGGTGGCTGTTACTGTCCAATAAACCCTTTAATTTTGGGGATTTTGATTTTGTTCTTGAGGTGAAAATGGGTCAATCTAAAAAAAATAAAGTGAAAATGGGTCATTGAATGTGGATCCCAGTTAGGGAATTTGGGTCTAAATGATGATGTGTAATTTTAATTAATTTAAAAAAAAAAAAAAATCACCACCTAATTTAAAAACTACTACATCATGTTTCTGTTAGCCACATAGGCATACTAACCAACGGAGTTGGATGAAAGGACCAATAACGATCACTTTTAAAATTTCAAGGACCATTAGCACTTATTTTAAACTTCAGGGACTAATAGCGCTCAGTGAGTAAACTTTAGGGACCATCAGTCTATTTAAACCTTATTTTTATATCATTTGTGTTTCAACGGCAAAGAAAGAGAAATTTGAATGGTGGAGGAGAGTCAATTAGACACATTAATTAGGGAAGCCATAATTTGTGGAAAAATCAAATGATTAAGACTAATAAAGGAAGGTAAAAAAAAAAGAGGAAAATTGACTTTTGGAATCTATACTATAATGTAAAACCGAAACTTTTTGACTTTTAGTTGACTTCATAATATTGAGCCACATAAACTTTTGAGTTCTCACAATTTTACACCTCATTATTTTAATATATATATATATATATATTTAATTGAATTTAAATTTTATTCTATAATTAAACATTTCATTAGAATCTTGACACATTATATTTTATTTAATAGAAAAAATATATTGTTCTATATATATAAACACAATCATAATAAATGTCTAATACCAGAATATATTCTATATATAAACACAATAATAATAAATGTCTTTTAATAAATATCACGATTATCAATTTTTATTTTTAGACAAAAAATAAAAAAGAAAAAAAAAATCATATTATGTTAAACTTTTCCGTGTGTTGCACGGATTACCGACTAGTTATTTCCTAAATTTTGAGACGTTCAATATCAATAACATTATTTTTTGTATTGCATTTATGATAAAATTTAGTAATACATTATTTTATTTTAATTAATCATTTAAGGCTGTCCAATTATTGTGCCTCTATGAGTCTATATAACGTGTATCATATTAGGAGTTTTCCCTCTTAGTCATTAAATATATTAATTTATTGTTATATATGTATAGTTTCAAAGAATTGTGACAAAAAAGTGGAAAACTGACTTTTAGCATTATTTCCTAACTTTGAGACGTTTAATGCCAATAAATTATTTTTTGTATAGTGTTTATGATAAAATTTAGTAATACATTAATTATATATATATACTTCAAAACAACATCATTTTGAAGTTTTTTTTTTTTTTTTTTTTTTTAGAAATCTTAATCTAAACTCACACACATATATATTTTGGGGATTCCGGAAATCGAAACCACACCCTCATAGAAATGTGAGACTATTTGGAGAGTTATTTTCCCCTTTAAATAGAAATTAAATACATTAATTTGTTGTTATATATGTGTAAAGTTTTTGACAAAAAATGAGTAAAATTGACATTATTTCCTAATTGCAATTTATTGCACCTAACATTAAATTTTGTATCGTGTTTATGATAAAATTTAGTTATTCATTAATTTAGTAATACTCAGAGAAAATGAAGCTTCTCCATAAGCCACCTACACCTACACCTACGGCTAAAAATAATGGAGCATGTTTGGCTTTTGGGTAAAAACTAGGTTAATTTGTCTAGTAATAGAAGAGTTCTTAGCTTGGAATTAACTTTATAAGAATTGGAAATATATAACAGAAGAACAACGATTTGAGCTCCAAATACCAGCAACCCATGATCAACAAAAGCAGACAAAGCTGAAACTCATAACCGATAAAAAGAAACATAAACATAAATTCTAATTTACTTAGCTTATGTCAAATCTTACAAAAAACAAAAGCTCATAGAAAACATTGCCTTGGCTTTTGTCAAGCTCTCCTTTCAAAGGCATCAAATGCATGCTAAGAACTCGGGGTCTTTTATTCATTCAATAAAGTTTGCTATTTATATAAAAAAAGAAAAGGGTTCAGGCATTCACTTGCAGCTCCTACATTGGAAATCTTTTATCACAATGGAAAATGTGTTTGGTATACACTCTGGCTTGTTGAGCAGAAATTGGGGTACAATCTTTTTTTATACCAAGAAGCACCTTTGAAAAGATAAAAGATGTGATGATGCCAAATATTATTGTCTGCACAGCCATGTATGGAATCTCCACAAGGGCCTGTTAATGTGCAATCAAGATATGTATCAGAAGTCACCACTCAAAAGAAGTTTCATTTGCCAATTTTTACAAGTGTCATGACCCTTAGATATAGAAGTTTCATTTACTTTGATTCCTCCCCCAATTTGAAAGAAATCCGAATATTATAACGAAGAGGAGAAGTCAAAGTAATCCCAAATAGACTAGCTGCTATTCAGAACTTCCAATTGATTACATTTCCAGCATATCAAGTTGACAACAGTGGAAACTAAAACTAATAGCAACTTTGGCAACATCAATATTACTATTATAAAGATGGTGGTCTTGGAGGAACACATTAATCAGGAACATCCAACAATAAATTGGCTAACAAAATAAAACATGCATAATCTGGTAAAATTACTATTATAAAGATTATTAAAAACTGTATGAACAAGTAAATGCAAAATCTGCAGAAGCTGGTTCGGAAGAGAAATATTAAGAAATGGGCATTATTTAACAATATTAAGTATATGCACAACATTTGACCATAGACCAGTATCTCAGTTTTTTTATTTATTTATTTTTTATATCAATTCATCGATTATTAATATCCACCAAATGCCTTACATTTGAATTCAAATACTTCCATGATACTACCAAATATGAAGTCTTCCATCTCAACCATCTTCAAAATTAAGCCATAAAATTTTATAACTCGAAACCTTTTGTTAATAATTTCAGTGCACACCATACTAATTTTTTTAACGTTGAAAACAAAAAGGGAATCTAGAATAGGCAGCTAAAAAAATTTACCCCCCTAGAGCCAGCAACAGTTTTTTCATTTGGAGTTGTCAAACCCGAAGAAGAAGATAAAGAGAAGTTATCAATTTCCAGCTCATCTTTAGTGTTCCAGTCATAGTTATCAGTCATCACCCTCAACACCTGAAGCATCAACACAGACATGCATGATGAATAGAACTGAAATCACAGTTGACAGAAATATACAAATAACCAAGTTGGTTCTTTTTATTTTCCCCCCTAATATTTACTGGTCACTCAAGCCCAAGATTCTGGTTTGTAACAAAATGGAGAATTATTATGAAAATAAAAAGATGCCAAAATAATATATTAACAGATACTCCTATACCTATAAAGCTGTAATGAACAACAAACAGTACCCTTTCTCAGCAATCTCTAGCTTTGTGCAAAGTTGAGGTTTCCAAGCTACAAATAAAACAGCACCATTTCTCGAATTTTACTTTGTTCCAATAGATGATAGAACTTATCAAATCAAGTGGGGCCAACAATTTTTGGTCCAGAGTAGAAGCCATTATAACCAGTTCACTGTAAAGCATAAAGTTAGTCGTATATTCTTGTAAGCACAATTAAAAATTGCCAACTGCCCCCACCAACTCAAAGGATTCAAACCACAATTTTATAATAGAAGCCAAAACAAGGCTAGTACAAAGCAATAAGACTTGTAAAGACAAAAATAAAATATTAATATCAAAAGCCACTTCCAAAAACATAAATGAAAACCAAAATACAAGTCTCAATATAAAATCCAAAAGAGCATAGGAATGGGGCCAACAATGACCTAAGATAACTGACTAGCGTGGGTTGAATACATTAAAAGCAGCCTTGAAAACTTGGTTATTGAATAGCGACTCTAATTCGCGGAATTCAAATTCAGCAGCCTTGACATTTTTCCACAACTCCATTAGTTTTGCAACTTCTTCTCTTGGTAACCACTGCAACTTAACGTCTAGTTCATCGAGTCGTTCAGAAAAACTTTGACAAATGAGTTCTGAATTAGCATCTAAATTTTGTGATTGTGAAGGATCAGGAGTTTGAGGATGCAAGTCGGGGAAAGACGGGCTGACTGCACGGTCATCATTCTTCTTCTTTTTCTTCTTCTTCTTGGGATGTTGAGAGGTTGAATCTGGATTAGCATCAGGTGCAACAGAAGAAACAGTAACATTAGGCTTGGGCTTGGGCTTGGAAGAAGTCTTCTTTTTTTTTAACACGGGGACATCATTAATCTCACTTTTCTCACGGTGACTTGGAGCAGCCTTTCTAAGATGGGATTGAGATTCAAACTTATGTTTCAATTCTTGTTCTCCTTCATCTTCTGAATCAGGTACTACATATTCAGAGATGGGACGTTTCTTGTCTTTAGACAAAGGGGATGAATAGTATGTGTCAGTGTCAGCCATAGAATTGGAATGAAGATTGTTACAATGTGTTATTTGAAATGGGATTGCACTGAATAAATAGAACAAGTGTCTGACCACCCTTCCAAATTCCCGACCATTGAGTTATTTTGCTATGAATTATTAAAAAACGATCTAAACTCTAAACTCTACATTAAACAAGGGTACTCATTCACACCCAATCCAATCCAATCCAATCCAATCGGCTTGTTTTCCAGATTCATCCATTGAATATTAAAAACTTTGCAGCAGGAATACCAAAGGTCCAGGTACAAACTTCAACAACTCTCTCACTCTCGGTCTTCGGCTGGTCACTCTCTTTACTATTATTGGGATTTGTCAAAAACATTGGGATGGAAAGGATTAGGAATGGTGGGTGGCTCGATGATGATGGTGGTAAATCTTCACATTTCATCTTGCTGCCTTTGTGCATTTTCTGAAGAAAACTAGTGTCCTTTCTGAATAATGAAAGCTGGTGCATTTCACCTACTTTTCACCTTTGTATTAAGAGCTCAAGCTCAAGTGCTGTGATGAAGAACAGTGGAATCATGTTTTCACAGCAGCTGAAGCTAGAAGAAGGCCCAAACGCACCGTTTAACTAATGACTCAATTCAACACTAAAGTGCACCGTTTCTCATTAAACCCATTTGAGTGTTTTCTGTTTTATGCCCTTTACACGTGTATTCATTCTATTGGTTATTTCCTTTAGTTAATGGAATTAGTTAACTATAGAGGAATTAGTTAACTTTATGCAGAGTGCTTTCTTCCTTGTATATATATGCAGAAACTCTGTTAAACAATTTATTACGGTGAATAGAGATAAACTTAACAATTAAGCTTTGCTTAATTTCTCTCTCTTTCTCTTCTTCTAGAGTCTTCCTCTGGAAGATATTTTTTACTGTGCAATTTTGTTACTTTGTGCATAATTTTTACAGCGTTTGGCAATAAAAATAACTCAATTTTTTATATGTTTTGCTGGTTTTTCACTTGTGGTACCTACGGTCCCCATTTATTATGTGGACAAATAAAAAGCTATCACATCCATAGTGTAAGAATTCTGTTTCATACCATACCGTGGATTTAGCAACTCCCTTAAAACAAAGGCTGAATGCGTACCACAGAGGCTACTTTTAAGAACCACTGAAAAGCTAGCTGTTAAGTCAAGTCTCAACCGCCCAGCCCAACCACTAAAACCCTACTTTTCTCATTTATTCTTCTTCTTTACTCTATTTGCTATTATTATTCTCTCTCTCTCTCTCTCTCACATTTATTGCTAAACTCCAACCAAACCTTTTACTTATATTTTCTGTCCTTTGAGTTGAATCAATTTACGGGTCTGCCCACATTGTGCCTGTGATCCTAAACCATGCAAAGTGCGCCTGTCCAAAAGGAACAGGCTGTCCTTCGTCATCTTTTCAAGAAAAGGCCAAATTATAAATTACACTTTTTAAATTTGGTCAAAAGTTTAATTCAGTTCTCTAAATTTTGACCGATGCAATTTAGTCTTCTAAATTTGGTTTGATTTCAATTAAGTTTTTCTGTTAAAATTTCATCCACAGTTGCCCTTAGATGTCCCAAAAATTCATTTTTGTATTTTCTAAATAAAAAAAAAAAAAAAAACTAATAAAATTATTTAAAAAATTCGGGAAAAAAAAAATAAATCATTAATTTTTTTTTCTTCTTCAAATTGATGGAAGAAGAATGATTATTCTGGGTTTTGAATTGAGATTGAGAAATCTATTTTAAAAAAACAAAAATTCAAACTCTATACTCAACAATTTTTATCCAAATGCAAAATTTCTATACATAAATTTACCCAAAAACAACCCACCAGCAGCAGCAAGAACATTCCAACGGAGCCAAAAAATAAATAAAAAATCTCAATCAATGGCCAAACCAGACCTCCAATCCAGCAAAACCCAAAGCCCCAATTCATCAATACCCCGATCCAAAGGACCCAAAACACAAATATCGCAACGAAAATTTCCCTAACAAATTAAACCCAGAACAACTCAAGAACACAAAGCAACTCAAGAACTGGATTCGACCCTTGTTGACCATTTATCGGACACGGCGTAGTGCCTGTCGCGACGAGAACGAGTAGAAGTTTCAGATGAAGAGCGGGATCTGGACAGCCACTCAACCGAGATCGATCGGTTCTTCGTGCTAGCATTTTCAACGAGCTTTTTGCCTTCTTGTGGTCATTCGATGAAGCCGAGCTCGGTTCAGATTCACTGACTTCACCCCATGGGTTTCGCCGTTACGGCCATGGCCTCCTCCACCATAAACCCCCTGAGCCGCCATGCCTAATTAAAAACCCAGACCAAACGCATCAAATACCACTCAGATCGAGTCACACTTGTCGTCAACCGGATGGACTTCTCACATTTCTGGTTTCTCATGGACGAGAGAGAGATTTTGAGTAAAATCAGCAGAGTAAAGAAGGTGAGATAAACGAAAAAAATAAAAAAATCGTTTTTTTAACTTTTTTTAATTTTAATTCGTTTTCTTGATTTTTTTTAATTAAAAAATAGTAGAACGGGAAGGTTCTAACGGCAACTGTGGATGGAATTTTAACGGAAAAAGCTAATTGTAATCCAACCAAACTTAGAGGACTAAATTGAAACAATCAAAACTTAAAGAACTGAATTGAACTTTGATCAAACTTAGAGGGTGTAATTTATAATTTGGCCAAAAAAATAGTGTTAAGTAGCTTAGCAAACAAAATGTATCACTTTATAAGCTTATTATTGTATCATAATTAATTATATAATTATATAATAATACAATTAAAATTAAATAAGTTTTAACAATTAATAATATTTATTGGAAAATTTTCATAATAATTAAAATAATTTCAAATGAATTTTACCATTTCCTTATATTAAAAAATAGAAATAATAAAACATGACTAACCAATTTAATTTATCACCACAAAAATTTTACTTTTTCAAATGAATAGATTAATTCCAAATATAATTTTCTTTTTTTTTTGCTGAATTTCCAAATATATAATATACTAATAGAGCCCTGCATCAAATTTATACGGTAAGTTTGGGATGAGTTATCCATATTGATTTTTTGGTCAGTACCGATGTGATATTTTACAACTTTGGTTGAAAAACCTCAACAAAAAATAAATAAAAGGCCAAGGCTATCCTATAAAGAGGGTAAGGCCAAGCAAACAACCAAGATTTAACAAATTTAGACCTCATTAAGAAAAGCCCCAAGGGTGCTCTTATAGGACCCAACAGGATAATCGAAGGAATGCCTAGAGTAAAAACATAACACCAACCAAGAATGCAAAGAGTCCCCTGTTGGACCGACCCAACAATCTCTGATGCTATCTCCTTCCTCCTTACGTTCAAGTGTTTATTCATCGAGATAGGTCAAACTATGTGATCAACTGCATCAATATTTACCTTGAAGGATTATTTTTTACTTTTGATTTTTATCTCCTATTTAGAATTCTTTGTCTTTCAAGAAAATAAATCAATTTTTATTGACAATGTTGGGATATTAGTTTAGTAAACTTGACTTAATTCACGGTTCATATTATTTTTCTTACTATTTTGTAGAAAATCACTTAAAAAAATTATGGGTAATAGACTTGACATTGTATTTAAAAACCTAAGGATATTTTGGAAAGAATAAATAAATCCTATAAGATTCTTAGAAATAAACCAAAAAAAAGAATCTCATTTTTCTTGAGAATCTTATCAAATTCTTAATCAAACCAAACGTGAGCATACTTGGAGCATCTCCAATGGAGATGTCAATTTAGAGATGTCAAAAAAAAAAAAAAAAAAAAAAAGATGGTTGATGTGACAAATTGAAGGTTTAAATTTCACATCTCCAAAACTAAAACTCCATCTCTTTGCTTTAGCGTCAAATTTGATGTTTCACTCAATATGCCAAATAACATGTGTATTTTTTTTATACTAGCCTTATATTTGGTTAAAATGAGATAAAAAGGAAGGAAAGGAAAGGCATCCCCACTTCTCCACCAATGAATAATGATAGACATAGACTAGTTGTATTCTATCCTCATTTAAAAATGAAAAGCACAAAAGGATAATGGAACCCACTTCCATCCAAGGCTTCAATTGCAAGGTTCAAAGTCAAAAGACAAAGTTCCATGGCCAACGCCTCGAGTTCAACAACAACAACTCCTGCACCTACCAAACGTAAAAAGGTAACCAACCATAATCAGCTGCTAGATGATGATCAAGAGCCATTGCTACCTGGACTGCCTGATCACATAGCTCAACTCTGTCTTTCTTTAATCCATCCTACTCCTTCTCTTCTTCTTTACTCTGTTTGCCACTCATGGCGTCGCTTAATCTATTCACCTTCTTTCCCTCCTTTCTTCTCTTTATACGCCCTTTTACAATATTCAAATTCAATCCAATTCTTCACCTTTGATCCCATCTCATCCACTTGGGATCTCCTTCCTCCACCACCACCACTTGGTCTTCTTCTCCACCACCCATCTTTCATATCACGTAACCTACCCATTCAATCACTCTCCGTCTCTCAAAACCTTATCCTCCTGGCCGCCACCACTCATAATCTCGCTCCTGCACTCTCTCACCCTCTCATCTTCAACCCAGTCTCCAAAACCTGGACCTTCGGGCCCCCACTCGTCACACCGCGTCGCTGGTGCGCAGCAGGCACGGTACGCGGCGCGGTGTATGTGGCAAGTGGAATGGGGTCCCACTTCTCCAACCACACCGCTCGCTTGGTGGAGAAGTGGGACTTTATTGAGAAAAATTGGAAAAAGAAGGGCGGGCTTAAAGATGGGAGATTTAGTAGAGAAGCAATCGATGCAGTGGGGTGGAGAGGGAAGCTTTGTATGGTGAATGTGAAAGGTGATACTGCTGCAAAAGAAGGAGTGGTTTACGATGTGGAGAAAGATGTTTGGGAAGAGATGCCGAAAGGTATGCTTCGTGGGTGGAGAGGGCCAGTGGCAGCCATGGATGAAGATGTGATGTATGTGGTAGATGAGGGAAAGGGTTTTTTAAGAAAGTATAACGAGGAAAAGGATGCGTGGGAAGAGATTATGGAGTCGGAAAGGCTAAGAGGAGCACAACACATGGCTGCCGCTTCAGGTGGGAAATTATGTGTGGTTTGTGGTGGTGGTGGGATCGTGGTGGTGGATGTGGTGGCATCTCCAAGGAGATTGTGGCGTCTGGATATGCCCATGGGATTTGAAGCAGTAAGAGTTCATATCTTGCCCAGGATGACTCGCCTGGATTTTGGGGTTCCGGTATTAGCTTCTACTTCTTCTACATCCATGGAATGAGATTTTTTATTATTATTTCGTGAATTTTGATATAAATTAAATGTTTTTCCTGTTTCTTGATATTTGGGAAACTTGAAAGTGAAAATTTGTCGGTTTCTGAAAAAGGCAATATTGTAGGTAGGATATTGATGTTGGAACTTGCATCTGTGTTTAATATATATTAATTATAAATTTATATAGCTTATCTGTCTGTCTCATCATAATGTGGAGTTGGGAAATTCACAATTTCACATGCAATGCAAGTGCCCCTTGGATTGGAATAAATAGTAGAGACGGATATCTCAAACTGCGGTGTTCATATCTATACTTTAGCAAAAAAAGAAAAGAAAATAAACTAAACTATACTATTTTTTTTACTATTGGTCCTTATTGGTCCTTAATTATACTCTTCGTCTAATCTCTCGGCCCTCCTGCTCCCTCCTACTCATATTTTAATTTTTATTCCCATCTCTTTCTCTCTTTGATTTGAAGTTTTAAATTGACAAATTAAAATTGTTTTTATCTCCACAAGCAAGCACTTTTGATTTTATTTTATTAGTTGATTTTTCGTGGTTAATTATTTTTTATGAGTTGATTTTTTTTTTTCATGTTGGACTGAGTTAAGTGTGTATATTGTATTTTAGTGACATATTAACATTCTATTAGCCACATAAGTATTGTATTAGCCATATCATCGATTCTTCTGTAAGTGAGTTGACAACAAGAACCAATTTGGAATCGGGTTAAAAAACCAAAATGGAATCACAATAAAAGCCAAGGGACCAAAATGAAGCTTTTGAAAATCCAATTAACAAAATGAAAACACCACTATAATATAGCATCAAAAGAAAACACAACAACCTCCCAAATTAACCCCCTTTTCACCACCACCCTCCATTGCACCATCGATGCCAGCCTTGCCCTTACCACCAACCAAATTCTTAATCACAACCGAATCCAACCCACAAATCAAAGCCACAAATCAAACCCATTGGCTCGACGACTTGGCAGATATCCACGATTAGTTACATATGATGTGAATGGAGCCGTAAGAGACGAGGCGCTGAGTCCGACGATGGCCAAAGGAGGCACTGAAACCGATCTTCATAATAGCCCTCTCTCTTCTTCCTCCACCTCACGTGGTCGTAGGAAGTGTTGAGACTGGCGATGCGACTTGTAAGTTGGAGATGGGTGGGAGAGCAAGGCGTTGGGTGGAGGGGACTAAGGATGGAGGAGGTGGAGAAAAAGGCAAAGATGGGAGACATAATGCAAAGAGTTGGAAAAATAATAAAATACACAATTATTTTGTCAATATCTTTGATCTTATATAAAGTGAGGATTGAAGCCCTGAGCTCAAGAAACATAGAGGAATTGTTTTATTTGAAAAGGCAAAAAACTTGCTTCCTTCTGATGTTTTTGATGCCCTTCAACAAAGGATTGAAAACCAAGAAAAAAGGATTAGAAAAATTATACTCTGTAGTCATAGCTATATCAATCTTTATGAAGAAATACCGAAATTGATGTCCATCATTGATCAATGAAGAATGGTATGTTGAAGATTTTCAATGGGGAATCGCTAGCCAAGTTATTTTTCAAGCTCTATCAGCAGAGCAATGGAGAGATTTTCTCACCATGATAAAAACTTTACTATCTTATTTGGAAAGACATTTAAAATGGGAAAACTATTTAACCTTCTAGATAACCAATTCAGCAGGATGGAGAATCAGAGAAAAATTCTTCCAACCCTATCAGATTTGGTACTTAAAGTCTGTAGAAGAAGAAGAATTTGCTGAAGATAGAATGCTTAATTCTTATGAGTTAGCATTCATTGAAGAAACAAATTATTTGGCACAAAGCATTCAAGGAACCAACGTTCAAGAAATTTATGGTAACAGTGGTAGGAGGTTTTTTTTTTACTCAAAATTTTGATCAACTACATGACAACAATAGATCAGATCAAAAAAGCAAAAAATTTGCTAGAAAATATGACCAAAGGAAAAAATCTTGATCCGTCATATGATTTGTCTTTATTGACAAACGATATATGTCAAATTGACAATAGCAAGAACCTTATCTTTTTGCCATCATTAGAAAAAGTCACAAAGGAGAATATCACAACCTCGTCAACTAGATGGATGGATGAGATCCACATACTTGTGAAGTTTGGTGGACCCTTGTGACCAACAAGGTTGGCTAACTCATGCTCGATAAAAATTTAAAAATACCAATAAATTATTGTTTGTAAGAGGAAACCTAAAAATATACATATATGTAAGTATCTTTTTACATTTTATTATAATTAAGAAAATAATGTATTATAGGATTTCTTATCTTTTGTATTCTTGCATCTTCCTTATCTATAAAAGGATGCCATATTTTATAGGGTAAAACACAAAAATCTACCTCTAAAGTTTGAGCTAATGATAAAAACTACCAAGACTTTTCAAAAATACCAAATTTGACCTCTCAGTACAAACAACTAAAGTATAGTTGATAATATTTACTTGAAATATTTGTTTGGGAAGGAGAAGGCTCTCTTTTGCGTTTTGTAATCTAATATAAGTGTGTTTTGTAGTAAGGGGATTTTGAGGGTGTTTGGTTTGTGTTTTATAAACCCATTGCTAATGTTATTTCGACACCAGGTATATCAAAAATTGGTGTGGAAATATAATTTTGATAGATCCAAAATAATATGGTAATCATTTTAGCATATTAGTTGCATTTTTAGTAATTTCTTGAATTTATAAAATCACTAAAAATTGTTTCAATGGAGTTCAAAATAAAAAATAAAAATTGTTTCAATGGAGTTTCCAACTCCCCAATTAAATATAGAGTTTATTTTAACAAAAAAAAAAAAACTCACTGAATTTGCCTCAATGGAGTTTTGAACTCCTCAATTCAATTTTAGAGTTTATCGTTAACTCTATAAAATCACTAAAACTTAATGGAGTTTTTCACTCCTCAATTAAATTTTGGGTTTATTTTTAACTCTACAGTTGGAGTTGGTTCTTATTTGCTACTAGTTATTGGCCAAGAACCCTATGGGCAATGTATATTTGTAATTTTGTACCGAGTAATAAATATTATTGTAACCCGAATTTATCATATAATGGATTGATAACCGCTCGTTATCGGGGCATACACATACTGTTGAATCACATAATTATTTATATTTGATCTCTCTCTTTTAATTTTGTTTAAACAGTTAATTTCACATCATCTAAAATATTATGCTAAACTTCCCTAAATTTATAATCCTTTGGGTAATTAAACCATATGAACCAAAAAACTAATGTTTTGATGAGTGATTCAATCAAATTAAAGTAGTTAAATTTGTTAATTAGCAAGGGTCGGTAAAAAATATATATATATTTGACTCAATAATTTAATATTTGTATATGTTAGGTCCATGTTATTGTCCATATTGTATTTTGCTCACCCTCACTCTTAAATAAATAAATCTCTCTCTATCTCAACTCTAGGAAAACTTGGATTACAAGTCTAAGTGCTCGTTTGGAATCCCAATTGGAAGGTAAAAAACACATTTTAAAAAAGCAAAATCCAAATTTTGTATTTGGTAAGAAGAAAAAAAAACATGGTTTGTAAAATTTTTAGTCTTGAAAAATCACTTTTTGGAAATGAAGCTCAAAACTTCATTTTCAAAATATGCTTTTTAACAAAAAACATGGTTAGAAAATGGGTAAAACTTAGATACAGTTCTTTAGGTCAAGTACATTAGGTTCTAGTTGAATTCAAACACATTAAATTTAAATATTCTTAAAAAAATAATATTATATTTTATTAATTAATATAATTATATATTTAAATTTAATTAAAAAATCTAATATACTTAACCTAAAAAACTATAACCAAATTTTACCGTTAAAAATTAGGATTGTCAAACTCATCTAAATATTGCCAACGAGACAGTTTAAATCAACTTCCGGATCATGGGAGGAGAGGTGTGAGAGTACAAGTTTTTACTTCTTTTTTTTTTTTGGGTTTTGCTTTCATTCAATTTTAGCTTGATTTTCTTGATCAATTTCTTTCAATCATTTCATACTACTGTAGTACTCTCTATCTAGCATTAATTCACAAGTCTTTTCCATCACTAGCCGTTCGATGAGGCACTGGAAAAGGAACTTTAAAAAATGCACAGCTTTTAATAATTAATAGTGAGTGAGAGAGAATATCAAATGCTAGTCCCATGTTAGAACCGATTAGAAACTAGAGTAGCTAATTACTAGATCTAATTCTAGCCTAAAAGTAATGGTTCCAAGTTCCAACTGGCACAGCTGGCTGGTTCGGTCAAGACTCAAGAGGGAAAGAAAGGAGTGGAATCGCTTATGATAAATTAACCAGACAAAAAGCAAAACAATAAGTTGTTCACGTGACAAATTCCTAATAAGATGATGAAAAGGAAGTGGTTTGAAAGATTAAATGATAAAAAATATTTAAGAAGTTAGAAAGATTGAAAAGCAAAAGTAACTTTTTGCGAAGAGAGAAATTGACGGTTATATTAAACGTGATGTGACAAGACTTTGACTTTATCAAGAATATGAATATGAATCTGTTTCATTTGGTTCAATTTGGACGAGTAAACAAACTAGACTATAAATTTTAATTACTTTTTGGACCCACCAATCAAAAAGGAAATAGTAGATATTTGCATGAGTATATGTGATTCATAAACATGTCCAAAAACTGGCTTGTTGCCCGTGATGATCAGGGACAAAAAATCAAAGCTTGGACTAAGGAGCATTTCTTGTGCGAACTAGTTATGGTTGAAGCTGCAGCAATCTTATGTGCCGTAGAGCTAGCTACTTTAGAGAAGTTCGATAGCATTATTGTTGAAGGTGATGTCACAAAGGAGATTAAATTCAATAAGGAGCCGGTGTAAAACTCAGTTTTACACCCTCCAATCCTGAAATGCCACATAAACATTTTACAAATAAAACTAAAAACTCAACCACACACAATCAAAATCCAATTTATCTCAAAAAATTTCTTCACCGTCTCCACTCTCCCATGGCTGCCCACAGTCACACCCCCAAATCTCTCTTCCCCTCTTCCTCTCTCTCAAACCCACAAACCCATCTCTCTCTCTCTCCAAAACCATTATTCCCTCACCTCAAGTCCTCACAAACCCATAAATTTTTTACTTTGTTTCTTCTTCTTTTCTCACCGTAGACGATGGCCAACCCGAAATCTCTCTTCCCTCTCTTCCTCTCTCTCAAAACCCACAAACCCATCTTTCTCTCTTCCAAAACCATCTTTCACTCTCAGATCTAGCCAATTTCCATGTTTTGTTTTACAAAATCCATGGAATATGGAGAAATTAAGAACATTGAATAAAAAAAAGCTTGGTGTGAGAAAGAATGGTGAAATTTTCAGGTGGTTTACAGAGACAAAAAACCAGGGCAGAAGACCAATGGGTTTGCGAGGACTTGAGGTGAGGGAAACATGGTTTTGGAGGAGAGAGAGAGAGAGATGGGTTTGTGGGTTTGAGAGAGAGGAAGAGGGGAAGAGAGATTCGGTGGGTGTGGTCAGCCATGGGAGACGGTGAAGTGAATTTTGCAGAAAAATTGGGTTTGATTGTGTGTGGTTGAGTTTTTAGTTTTATTTGTGAAATGCTTATGTGGCACTTCAGGATTGGAGGAGTTTTACACCAGCTCCTTGTTGAATTTAATTTCATGTCAAAGTGTGATTTGATACTCTTAATGGGTTAATTATATTATACTCCGGGAATACATTAAATGTGTATTTCCTCCTTTCACAAAAGTGGTAAGTCTCGTTAATTAAATTTATGGTGAGACCCATCATTTATGTGAGAGAAGAGAATACGCATTTAATGTACTCCTAGAATATTATATAATTTTTTCTCTTAATGGGAATCCATTGATAATCCTTAGATTATTTCATCGGTAATAAGTAATATTCTAGTCTTTAACAAGATTTTTGTTGGGTTAGAAATCACAAACATGTGTAATAAGTAATATTACTTATTACACATGCCCAAAAACTTAATTATGTCATAATCAAAAACAGAAAACCGTAGTTCACATTTTCTTTTCTTTTTTTGTTACTAATTGAAAACAGTAGTCCATGAATAATAATTTCTATTAAAATATAATTACTAAAAATTAATTAACAGACTCATAAGTTTGGAAATATTAAATTGAGATTTAAAATGAAATTTGAGAAATATAAAATTTACAAAGAAAATCATAGCACTGCACTAATATTACTTACCTCTTTTACTAAAAGTGGTACAGCCAACAAATTCATTGAGGGGATCATTCAATTTATATGTTGGGACAGAATGAGGATTTAAACTTCAAGAAAGCTAAAGCATAAACTAAAAAATCATTAATATTGCTAATTAAAAAAGAAATAGTTAGAGATTTGTTTTGTTAAAGTATAAAAGCCTTTTGCTTAATATTTTTTGTTACTACTCGCTTTGTGATGGACCAGATTTTTTATTTTATTTATTTATTTATTTATATGGGTCCATTTGTAATTTTTGTAGGAAGTATGGAGGCTAAGTATATATTTTGGATAATTTTTGTTGATGTTATTTGGGCTATCTTTGGTGTTACTTGGCTTTTGTTTTTGTTTAAAGGAAAGCTAAAAATGATTTGATGATAATTTTAGTAATATTGACCTCACTTTTAAGTTTTTTTTTTTTTTTTTTTTTTTTTTTTTTTTTTTTTTATTAAGTTTGTAGTGGATTCAAATTCTAAAAATCTCAAATTTCTAAACATATTAGAAACACCTTATTCTTCCCTAGACCAAAAAGACTCTAATTAAGTAACTAGTGAACTTGAAATTTGGTGATTAAAACTGTTTGTTGCCAAACTAGGATTTCTAAGGAATGGTCGCCAATTTGTTTGAAGGAAACAAATAATTATGCTTAATTGAGGGTTTAGTGCCTTTAAAGCAAACTTAGAACCATAATCTGACTTCAATCTAAAAGGCTTGTAGGCTCAGTGATTGCCTTTGCCCAAAAGATTTTAAAATAAAATGCAAGTAAGAAAAGACAATGAAAGTAATTAAACTAATGGAAGTAAACAGAAAAGTAGCAATTAATTAAGCTAACTAAGCTAATTGATTAAGCTAAGGGATTATCTAATTAAATTAACTAGTTCTAAGTTGTCTAAAGTAACTAATTGATTAATTAAACTAACTATTTAAGCTAATCGAGGTAGGCTAAAGTTACTTAAACTAAACTAATCTAAGTAAGCTAAGGTAACTAGTGATTTAATTAAACTAACTAACTAAGCTAAGTCTAGAGTAATTAAGACTAATCAAGGTAACTACGCCTAAGTTAAAGTAAAACATACTGCAATCGAGGTAACTAGAGCATCAAATAAAGTAACATTACCATAAACAAAACATTCTTAATTAATTGAAAGAGTACTTACAAGCATGTAAAGGAAATACTAGAAACTACAATCGAAAACTCTCTTAATTAATCTAACAAGTGCTATTTGGGTTTGCTTGGCGATGTGTGTGTTTGAAATACAATTGGGTTTACTATTTATAAGCTAACTCCAACAGTTACAATCTTATGCCTTGATTTTTTCTTCAAATCCCATGAAAATAGCTCATGTTACTTGTTAACTGCTTTGATCATTGTTTTTCCGTTAGATAATCTAGGAATGTGCATCATGCATGCCTTTTACTTGCCAGATGTCATTTGTGTGGCTTTGCAAAAAATCAAACATGTGTTGTTCCTTGATTAACCCGTGTGCTTCTTTATGATTGGCCCTTGGTCCCGGCCAGTTATCCTGTCCACGTGCCACCATTTAATTGGTTTATGATCCATTTACTACTCAAATCCACATGTTACACTTCTATTAGTTCACGTGCTCCCTTCTATTTGGCTTACACATCAACCATTATTTTAGCCTATATGTCACCATTTTATTGATTCCTTTGCCAACTCATATGTCCAGTCATTTATTTTAAATTTCGTATTAACAAAAACACCTACTTTCTAACATCGAGTTTCTCCAACAGGCATTTGTTGCTAAACTTTGTCTTGCATGCAAAGCTATATATCTAATGAAGCCTCCCACAATGTACTCCTAGTAGTTTTTTTTTTTTTTTTTTTTTATCTATCTCTCTATCTATCTATCAATATACTCCTAGTACTATCAATAGATTCAGTGCATATAATGAAAAGACATAGATTATTTATTTGTAATTTTTTTTTTGATGGATTGATTATTTATTTATAATGACCCCAACTATGACCGGTTTAATACAATACCCCACTTTCTAACTATAAGAGTATTTACACCAAGCTTCTTAAAATTTCTTCAAATTTTAAAGAAAAAACTCTTTTTTTTTTTTTTTTTTTTTATGAAAATTTGATGGGTGTTATAACCTTATAATAATTTAATATTGATTTTGAGAAATCGTGTCAACTCTTCTATTTTATTTTGAGAAATTTTTTTCTTCAGATTAAGTTTTAATTCATATTGTTTTATGTTTTATGTGTTTTGAGTGTTTTATTTAATTGAAAAATGCGAGGTGGGTAACGGCGGCAAACAAAGTCCACCTTAAGTGGGTAAAAGTGATAGTTCAAATCATGGGTAGGCAACATTAAAATGTGTCTAATCACAGGTGGACAAAATGTAATTAACTCTAAAAAAATAATAAAAAAAAGTTGCGGTGATCTTTCAAAGATGAAAAGTACTGTAGCATTTTCTTAAAATGATGAACAGTGATAAAGAGTCTATGTCGGTGTATTTATGATGATTTTATACTACAAGACTGTCTATATTAGCTTTTGAAGAATATGATGGAATGCTCTGAGATTAATTTGTTGCATATTTAATTGTTAATTACTTAGAAAAAAACTAATTATCAATTTCCTTTTTTATTGTTCTCCTTGAGTTATTACCATGGTTGACAAAATCAGGATTTTACCTTAAGTTGTTGGGAAAGTTTCATAAATCGAATCGTAGATTTGAATCGTAAATCGTAAGATTCTACTTTCTGTAAATAAAAAATATATAAATAATTATAATTCATAACATATGTTAAAGAATCATTGAAAAATAAATAAGTTTTGACATAGAAACTTATAAAAGGCAATAAGTCATTAACTACTAAATACCAAATGACAAATTTCAAACTTCAAACTTTCAAGTTCCAAGTTTTAATACCACATAACCACAAACATACATAATGTTCCAAATAATAACACTACACAAATAATAATGTTTCACAACCATTTTTCACAATGGTAATTTTGTGACAAAAGTAACACATTACTTATTATTCAACGTGAATAACCAAGATCTTCATTGATTTGATGAATGTTTTCCTCTAATGGGAGACCTTCACCATAAACAATATTTTCATCCATGTCTCACTCTCAGTCTCAGAGTCTCACTCTCTCTGTATTTCTGTTTCTGTATTTGTGGGAGACTTACCACTTTAGGGAATTAGGGTTTGTTTTGTTTTTTATTTTATTTAATGGGCTATTTCAGTATTTGGGCTACTAAAATACTAAAAATCAGCCTAACACAAGCCAAATTCTCATTGGAGGCCCAAAAAAAAAAAAAAAAAAAAAACCGAATAAACCTTGTGCAGTAGAATCGTATAGAATCGGAAGAAAATCAGGATTTTACAGATTCTAAGATTCAAATTGGAATTCTATGAAGATTCTACCACCTTTAAGATTTAGTTAAGTTTTGAATCTTTTTCATGATATTGAATCATAAAATCGTAAGATTTTAAGATTCAAATCAAAATTTTAATAACAGAGAACAGAGTATATCACTTTGACTACCAAAGTAAATGAATAGTCAATTTGATATGAGACAATAATCATTTGCATCATGTTCAATGTCAGTTTTTTTTTCTTTTTTACTTGGACTAACAAAAGCGTACGGAAAATAATAGATTGTCACGTACCAGGGATAAGAAAGATCTGCTTAATACACATTTGGGAAGAGAAAAGAGGGTGTCGAACTGTATAGAAATCTTTGACAGGCATTTCTTTTCATTTTCTAATCATGTCAGTCCTAGCTCCCTCTCCTATGTCATAAATTGTTCTTTCAATCTTTCACTTTCACTCTAACATTTATTAAAGAGCATTTCACTTCACACTCCATCTAGCATGATGTGACAAAGGGTCTTTTAATTTCTCTGACATTTTTTTTTGGTGAATCAATTTCTTTGAAATTTGAAGAAACAAGCAAAACACTTTGACATTTTTCTCCGTTCCTTTTATACTCTCGGGGTTGATTTTGATAAAATTGATATGTTTTGTGACAGATGTGTTATATTGATAAATGTATATTTATTATTATAAAAATAAAATATATAAATTTAAATAAATTAATAATATTTATGATAAAATTAATTTTATTATAAATTATACATATTTTATAATATTTGATATTTATTTTATACATATACAAGTAATACGATTTTTTACATCTTTAACGGAATAGTCAGCAGTAGGATCTAAGAATTTCCCCATCCCATGGCCTGCCACCCCTTAGTTAGTTGGTAGAGTTTCTTTTTTTTAGTTACTCATTCACTCATACACCAACTTAGTTACTTCTATTTAGTTAGTTGCACCTCACATGCACTTAACTCAAAGGTTGATAATTTTTCTTATCTGTGTAAGAAAAACAATCAAAACCTCTCCCTTGGCCGAACCACTCAAGCTCTCCTCCTCTCTTGCACTTCCATTTTATTTTTCATTATTCTTCTCTAGCTTCAGCTCATCTTCCATACTAGATGGAGTGTGAGCCGGGGTGGGTTTGTTGGAGAAGTGGTTTAGCTAGCTCTTGAGTTCTGATACTGAAGTCTGAAGAACCTGGAGGAAGGTAGTGAAGATGGTTGATACAAGTAGTACAAGTCTAAGTACAGGCTTGAACTAACTCGTGCTCGAGGGTTAAGTCCAGCTAGCAAGTCAGATTCAAATTTACAATCTGCCCCCGCGTGCCTTGCACTAAGGGTTGCAAGTGGACTTCAAAATTCATTAGATTGAAAAAGCAAATTCAATGGTCATTGAACAAAATAAAAGTGCTAATGCATTCAATGTGTGTTAGAAGATGAAAAGAAGTTAAAAGGCTAGCGGACAAGTGATGCGAGACTCAGCAATTTTGGGGTCAAATTTCTTGCAACAAACTGAATTTGACAACAATTTTGACCTGGGTTTAAATTAGAGAGCCAAAGCCAAGCCGGCCTCTACCACGATAGTGATGAAGGCAAGTGGTGTGTTTCGAACGAATCCAGCGGCCCCAAAAAATAAAAAAATGAACTATGAACAAATTTCTCCAATTAAATTATATTGATGGGAAAATGGAAATAGAGCGAAATCAAACTAATAACAACACCAGAGAATGGAGAAAGATCTCATCCATTTATTTCAACAATTACGAAGAGTAAATTTATAACTGCTGAATGATTTTAATCTAAAGCTCCGTTTGTTACAACGTAAAACGTTTTTTGGAAAATGACTCATTTTCCAAAAAACATTTTCTAGAAAACTGACTCATTTTCCTATGTTTGGTAGTGACCCTAAAAATAGTTGGAAAACGTTTTCTAGTGTTTGGTACGCACAAAAAAAATCATTTTTCAAAATAAATTTTTTAGAAAAAGTTTTATGATGTTTGGTGTAAAATATTATTTTTCATAATTCACAAACAATATAAAAATATTTTAAAAAATCAATCATACCTCTCATAATCAAAAAAGAAAGAAAGAAGAAGAAGCATATTTTGAACATAGCACAGCCATCATGGCATTACTAACAACAACATCCCTTTCTGGCATTCCATAAAATAAACTTCTAGCTACATCAATACTACCTAATTTTGCATACCCATGCATCATATTTGCCTAACTAACCACAACCATTTTTGGCATCTGATTAAACAAATGATGACCATTTTCCATCTTCCCATGCTTTACACACCCATCAATCATTGTGTTACAAAAAACCAAGTCTCTTGCTGGCATTTTCTCAAACAACTCCCATGCAACATTAAGCCCATCTTTAGATTGCGCATACTCACTAATCGTTGAATTCCAAGAAATCAAATTCTTCTCCTCCACTGGCATACAATCAAACACTTGCCTAGCAATTTCAACAAACCCACATCTTAGATACAACCAAATCACACAATTCTGCAAAAACACAACCAACCCAAATTCCATGTTCTTCAACAGCCCATGAATCTGCATTCCTTCCTTAACCAAACCCACCTGAGAACATGCTTTCAAAATCAAAGAGAAAGTAAACTTGTCCACCCAAATTCTAAAGAAATTTGTCTTTGCAAGGTTATTGAAATTGCTTTGGACTTGGTTTCAAGAGTAAACGCCATTGGCCTTAGTGCTGATGAATTTGAGTCCACAAAGCTCATTCTGAGCACCAGAACAAGTCCAGAGTTGAGCTTGTTCTCTCCCCAGTGCTCAAGCCACCAAAGTCGATCCGTTCTGACATTTCGTTGTTGCAGCTGTCACATCTGCAGCTGCGAGAGGAGTGCGCTACGCCGATGCGTGTCCATGGCTCCACGAGAACCTTCTCAGCTCGGCACGAAGCTCCTGAAAGAACAGCTTGGTACAAAAGAGAGAGATTTTACAGAGAGGCATGACCGCGTGAGTCGAGGACCAAGTAGAGAGAGGAAATAAAGATTGTTTTACCGAAAATAACTCCGTAAAACAAGCTTTAGAAAACTAGGACATTTTTTAATTGAGTTTTCTGTTGACTAAAGTTAGTTTTCCTTTGACCATGTTTTCTAATACTACCAAACATCAGAAAACTTGTATAACATTCTGCAGAAAACGTTTTACGTTGAAACAACGGAGCCCAAGTCTAAAAGTTTTTTCACTCTAATTTCTTATGCCCTTTACGTTAGACTTGTGTTTCACTTTATAGTGTTTTAACTGAGTCATAATGAAATCCTCGAGAGCCAATTTAATTCGTTGGTCCACTGAGTAAATCTTCTTGAGCAGTGAACCAAATTTTGGGAGAGGAAAAATTATGTTTTCTTGCCCAAACAAAACATATACTCAACTAAAGCCACCATGGTTGACTTCCCCAAAGGGAAAAAACTACTTCTGGAGCTGTTTAATCCCTGCATCCTAATAATCGAGTCTTCCAGCTTATTTTTGAGTGAGGGTTTGTTGACTAAAGCAGCTTGTTGAACGAAATTTTTCATTCAGCAAATAAAAGGAAGTACTGCATCCATGGCTACTTTTACACAATACAGCAAATGAGGGTTTAGAGCATTTGCATTAGTATAGCCAAACCAAAGTGGTCAATACCGGAGGCTGTTTCGGTTTGGTTAGGGTTTCGATATATTTCTCGGTACCAGTCAATACTGATGTACCATATATATATATATATTGGTTAAAATCCATATGATTTTTTAAGGAGTCTTTCAAATGATAAAGTCTATGTCTCTTTTGTTTTTTTGGAATGCCTATATCATGTCTAATTTGTCAATCTTTTGTTCAAACATCCACCCAATAATAATAATAGGACAAAACTTATATACAGTTGATTAGGTCCTGTACATACAGTTCCATGGCTAAAATGTAGACACGTGGCTAGTTAACGCCATAAACAAAACGGACGTTAATCAAGCTTTTCTTTTTCTTTTTTCACCCGTGAGGAAGACTTTTCTTCTTTCCTTTCTCACATCTTCTTGGTCTCTTCGATCTCTCTCCCTTGCTCTGCCATGGCCAAGGTCCTCAAGCTCATCGTTAATCTACACTTGCCGCCACCAACTCCAGCGGTGGCTCCCCTCTCTATTTTTTGTTTTTTTCACCTTAAGCTCTCTCTCTCCTCTTCTCAATTCAGCCATGGCCGATTCGAGCTTCTTGCTCTCTACCATTTCTTTGCTCAGATGGAGCCAATAAGGTCTAAGGGTGGTACGTGGAAGGCTATGGGTGGTAGATCCGTGAGGTGGAGGCCATGAGAAAGGTTGATTTTTTTATTTTTTTTATTTTGTTTGGGTGTTGATGCCGATGGTTGGTTGGGGTTTTGCTAATGACGGTGTGGGTGGTGGAGTGAGTAATTTCGGTGGCTGGGCTTTGACAATTTGGGTGTTTGGGGGTGGTCTTGACGGGGGGATGGTTGGTTTGTAAATTGTGGCTGGGCTTGAAGGAAATCTGGTTTTTTTCTTTTTCCCTTTTGACTCGTGGTGTGGGTTTTGATGGGAGCTTGTGATTTTGTAAAAAGTGGTTATGGTGGGTTTGGGTTTGGGTTTGAGCTTGGGTCTGGGGCTTTTGTATTTGAGGTTGTTTGTAGGTGTGATTGGGAGGAAATTGGTTGGGGAGTGGTTTTGATGGTGGTTTCAAAGTGGTTATGGGTGTTTTTTGTGTTTAGAGAGAAGGTTGTGGATGTGTGATTGGGGGGAGGTTTGTTTCTTTCCCTCTCACCAGCCATGGTAGCCTTGGTCTGATCTGAGCAAGGGAGAGAGTTCGAAGAGAAAGAGAGAGAAAGGAAAGAAGAAAAGTCTTCCTCACGGGTGAAAAAAGAAAAAGAAAAGCTTGATTAACGTCCGTTTTGTTTATGGCGTTAACTAACCACATGTCCACATTTTAGCCATGGAACTGTATGTACAGGACCTAATCAACTGTATATAAGTTTTGCCCATAATAATATATAGGGGTGTTAAATGGGTGGGTTTGGGTGGACATTAAATGGGTTGGCCTTTAAAACCCAATAGCTCATTTAAACCCATTTAATAAAGTAGATATTACCCAAATCCAACCCAACCCAACCCACCCATTTAAACCCATTTAATAAAGTTGATATTTACCAAAATACCCTTAAAGCCTATAAAAGGATGAAAAAACAATTAAAACTTAAAAAAATTACTGAAATACCCTTAGAACCTCCAAAATGACCAAAACCTCTTAGAATCTTTTTTTTTTTTTTTTTTTTTTTTTTTTTTTTTTTTTTTTTTTTTTTTCGGGTTTGGGCTTTTTTTTATTTTTCCTTGCTTTTTTTTTTTATTTATTTATTTATTTTTTTCGTGTTTGGGCTTTTTTTTTTTTATTATTATTATTTTTTTGGGTTTGGGCTTTTTGTTGATGCCCAATAAGCAACCCAATTAAAGCCCAATTAAACCCAACTTAATTGGGTCTAATTGGGCTAGCACCCATTTGCCCATTTATTAAATAAGTGGGTTTGGGTGGGCAATTAGTGGGTGGGTTTGGGTGGGCTAATGGGTTTGGGTTTTTTTTGCACCCCTAAATTACAACTTATCTATATATACAATAATTAAAATTTAGCAAAAAAATAATAATTAAATAAGTCAAAAAGTATATAATATAAATATAATTATATATATATATATATATATATATATATATATATTTTTATACATATAGCATTAGCAAGGCTACTAAGAAATGACTGACACATATATAGCATAGTTTTCACGTGGAGCTACAAAGGCCAGAAAAAAAAAAAAAAAAAAAAAAAATAAAAAAGTAAAAAAAAAAAAAAAAAAAAAAAAAAAAAAAAAAAAAAAAAAAAAAAAATTGACGCAAACAAGGGCCTGTTTGGTACGTGTTTTCGTTTTCTGTTTTGGTTTCGTGACTTTTTACTTTATTGAAGTTAGAACTTTAATCCTGATTTGAATTCAAGATTGTAAAAAAAATTCTGTTTGGTACATAGTTTTGGTTTCACAACTGAAATCACAATTTTAAAAAAATTGTGTTTGGTACATAGTTTTGGTTTTTAGATTTAGTTTTTATTATTATTATTATTATTATTTTCTTTTTTTCCCCACCACACACGTACACTACCTTTTTATTTATTATTTTTTTTTCTTTCCTTTTTTTTCCCCACCACCCACGTGTACCTTTTCACCTCCCTTTCTTTTTACTTCTCCCCCACCTATACTCTTTATTTCCTCTGGGACTTGACGCTTTAGCTTTAGATGGTCATAACTTTTTGGACCACTCTTCAACAGCCCTTCAGCTTACCCTCTGGAAAAAAACAACCTCGTGTCTGATTTCTATCTTTATGCTTATTCGCTTTGTTGCCTCACGCTGACGCAGCCGTAGATTGAGCCCTGGAAGTCCTCTCCTCGCGGCTCCCTGCATTGATATTCGAGGAAGTAGCTCTCGACACGAGGGATATACAAGAAACACCTGCTCTAGATCTTCTTGATACAAACACGAGGGTGAGTTTGTATTTTTCGTGTTTGATTTTATTTGAAGTTTAGATCCTTATGAAGAAGGAGCTTGTTTTTTTTTAGAAAGTATTTTGTGAAAAGAAATAAAATTTGTGAAATCATTTTTGAGGGTTCATTGATCTGGATGGATGTGATGTTGTAATTTTTGGTTTGTTTTGGAAAATGAGTTATGAGAATATGGGGCTCTGTAATGGGAGAAGAAGGGAGCGGTGTCCGGACTCTGTAATGGTCGAGAGCTAGAGAGAGAGGCAGAGAAGCACTGGAGGAGAGAGAGAGAAAATTGGGAGAAAAGAAAAAGGTGGGCCCAGTAACGGTAATAAACTGGGACCCACAAGAATTGAGTCCGGATTTGAATCCGGCTTGGATTCAAAAACAGGTGAAAGGCTGAACTCAAAATTGGCATGGGACCCACATAAAATTCAAGTTGGGATTTCAATCCTCACTTAAATCACGTGTACCAAACATCTTTTTTTTTTTGTGGGACCCGGTGATTATGGATTTGAATCCCAGAATCAGGATTCAAATCACGTGTACCAAACACGCACATACAGATCTGAACCAAACTAGAAGAAAAAGAAAGAAGAACATATCTGATATTTTTTTCTTTCTTTTTTCTTCTTATTCTCTTACCGGCCGGTTTTCTTTTTTCGGCCGGTACACCCGAAATTCGCCGGTATCTGGAACCGTCCGGTATTGACTGAAATTTGGAGTGGTACGATTTAAGGGTGTTTCTGTATCGGTCCATTGACTGGTATGAAAAATTCTGGCCATTCCGACCGGAACGGCACGAAACTGACCACCTTGAGCCAAACCCCTCATTTTGCTAAAATATTGCTATCCACACCCAAAAAACCCGTGCATCAGTCTCAATATTTCTTCCGCAAATCCTTAACAATGACAGTATCTCGCTCAATGGAGCGAGGTACTGTTCATCAACATTCTTTTTTTCTCATTTTTATATTCAAAAGCAAATCTCTCTCTCTCTCTCTCTCTCTCTCTCTCTCTCTCTCGCAACAACTCTCTACCTTCCTATAAAGTGAGTCACTTCAAAACTCCAGATCCGTCTAGTTGCCTTCCTACCAAAATCAAATACATTTTCAAAATTTGACACCATACTATTATTTAAAGCAAAATTGATGAAACCCAAAACCTAAAAATCGAGGGAAGGGGAACAGAAAAACGAAAGAAAAAAAAAAAATGCAAATGTGTACAGACGGTGGGGAGGCTTGGTGCTCTATTGAGGCTGTGCGGTGATGAAGAGTGCTTCAAGGAGGCGATCGGCACCAAGCTTGATATCGATGATGAGGCGTGCGGCATTGGTACCAGCCTTGGTGGTCCTCGTCGCAGGGTGGCCGATTTACACTTTGTGCGGAATTTCTTCGCTTTTGGTGGCTGATCTACACCGTGGGGGTTGAATCTCAAAAGATTTTTGTCTAAATCGACGACTCTGCGGATTAAAATTCCTTATTTCCTCATGGGTTTCTTATAGACGATGAAAAAGGGTTTCCTCAATTGGTTTGTCTGAGCCCATGTGTAATTTTTTTCTTGATACTTCGATAATATACGTGAATATCCTATTTAATTGACACATAGTAAGTTGGATAAAGATTCCTCCAAACCGAGTTGAAACTACGTTATGAAGATTCCTCCCAACCTGATTGAAAGTAAACTATATCCTAAAAGAAATATATAAGGTGATGGCATTATTGACAATATCAAAAGTAACGGAATATGAACGGAATTGGAAAGCTGATTTGCAAAAGGAAAATTTTAAAATTAATGCTCATAAAGTAGAATTTTTTTTAATTAATAACCAAAACGACATCATGTTGGGAAAAATATATTATGTTGTTTTGGAAAGAAAAGGGTTGGCACAAATTATAAAAAAATAACATATTAAGGGCTGGCACATTCGTGATAATATACTTCAATACAAAAAAAATGGTAAACAAAATTAATTGAGTTAAAAACATATTATAACTATTATGTTTAATAAGGAATAAAATTAATGGGTTAAAAGAAATATATAAGGTCATGTGGCATTATTGGCAATTTCAAAACCATAGAATAAGAATGGTTTTGAAAACTGATTTGCAAATGAGAAATTTAAAATTAATGCTCATTAAGTAGAATTAAAACTTAAATATAAATACAATACTAAATAAAAGCATTTATTTTGTTCAAAATTAGATTAGTCAAATATATATACACAAAGAATTACATTTATTCTACTATAAATGCATTCTAAGAAAAAATTTAAACAATGGCAATAAGAGGATAGTCAAATACACTATTAGCTTTAACATACAAAATTGTAACCACATATTAATTTATGACTAATGACTAATTTAAATAAGTACATTTATTCTACAATTAAATGTATTGCCACATGCAAAAATCTCTTGTGGGTGGGTTTTCGTTTGCACAGCCTATGGTCTGGCGTTGCAACGGGGGCTAGTCGAGTCAGTGGCTGAAACTTCTTGTGCTCTTCTTCATCGAACCTTCTGGCGAAAGCTTTGGAAGTGTCGAGTTCCTTGTAAGGTTTTACATCTTGTTTGGAGAGCTCGTCAAAACTCCCTTCCCACTCGGAGCAACCTGGTTCAGCGACATGTTTTGGCCTTTCTATGAACTTCATTCTTCAAGTTAGTTTCTCAGTTTCATCTTCTACTTCAATTAACTCTAAATTCTCTTTACTTTTTTGTTCATCGTGTGTCTCATCTGAATAAAACTTATCAGTTATCACTTATCACACTTTCTTCACACGCTCACGTTTACTTACTGCCATTGATTTACACTTTACACCTCCACACAAATAGGTTTGTACCAATTGTCCTATTATCACATGAGTTGATGTATCCAATTTTGCTACTTTCTTACATTTTTTTACTAATTTAATTAATTTTTACTTTTCCTATGGTCCTATTATTCTAGAAAAGGTAATTTAATTTGTATTCACATGGCTCATGTTTATGTAATTTACTGAACTATGTGATACAAAATTTTTTATTTATGTAGGTTTAGAATATAAAGAGAACATATATATCATTTAATAAACAGGTTCTATTGCTTTTTTACTTTAAATTTTATTTTAGTTAAATTATAGTTTTCTATTATAAATTGTATTTCATTTATTCAATAATATTTTTAATTTTAAATTTATGAAATTATTTTATTAGTAATTTTGCATCTCAAAAAAATAAAAAGAAAACTATATTTTAAATAGAAAATATATCAAAATTAAATAAATATTATCTAATTAATTTTTAAATATAAGAAATGCACTGTTTAGGTCTTGCAATTCGTAGAGTTGACCTTGGCAATGATAGGTGCCCAACTCAATGCGTGTGGGTGTGTAGTTGCTGGTAATGTCTTGTAAAATAAATTTAAAAATATCTTAATAAGTTATTTTTGTAAAATAAAGAGTGAGCTATTGGATGTTTTGTAAAAGTTAATAGTTAAAATAAAAATCAAACTGGTTTTTTGAAGAGATAAAGTATAGAAATTTTACATTACCGGTTGAGAATGCCCTAGTGTCTTTATATAACCCAACAAATGTTTTACTACCACATAAATAATTGTGGATTGGCTTAAAAACTAGAGTAAAATATCCTTAATAGGAAACTAGGTGTGTTTGTTTAACCATAAAATAATTTATGGAAAATAATTCATTTTCAGGTGTTTGGCCACACTTGAAAATTTAGTCAACAGAAAATAATTAACTTTGACCGTAAAATTTTGCTCCCCTTAACTGTAAAATGCTTTACGGAAGTTTTTTCTGTAAACCAATTTTCGGAAAATATTGAATATACTAGCTCATCAACCCAAAAATTACCAAAATACCCATAAAATCACCAAAATAACTCCGAAACCTCTAAAATAATCTCGAAACCTCTAAAATGACCAAAATACCCCCAAAAACACAAAAATTACAAAAATATACTATTGAAACCCTTAAAACGATCGAAATACGCTTGAAACCACCAAAATAACCTAGAGACCTTTAAAATGACTCAAAATAACCCCGGAACCACCAAAGTACCCCCGAAAATATCAAAATGTAAATACCTTGAAAACACAAAAATGACCAAAATTCCCTAGAAACACCAAAATGACTAAAATAATCCTTGAAACCTCTTAAAATGACCAAAATAATCTAAAAAATCTAAAAAAAGATCAAAATAATTCAGGAAACCTTTAAAATGATCAATATAATCCCGAAACCTCTAAAATGACCAAAATACCCCAAAAATATCAAAATGACCAAAATACACCGAAAACACCAAAATGACCAAAATAACCTCGAAATTCCAAAATAATCAAAATAACCCTAAAACCTCTAAAATGACCAAAAATAACCCGGATATCTTTTAAATGATCAAAATACTCCTAAAACCTCCAAAATATCCCAAAAATACCAAAATGACCAAAATACACCGAAAATACCTAAATGACCAAAATAACCCCGAAAATTCCAAAATGGCCAAAATAACCTTGAAACTCTAAAATGACCAAAATAACCTCAAATATCTCTAAAATGACCAAAATAATCGGAAACCTTTAAAATGATCAAAATAACCCCGGAGCCTTCAAAATGATTAAAATACCCTGGAACTATCAAAATGACCAAAATACATTGAAAACACCAAAATGACCAAAATAACCACGAAAATTCCAATATTACCAAAATAACCCCTAAAATAACATAATGACCAAAATACTTTTCGAACACAAAAAATGACCAAAATAACCCTGAAAACTTTAAAATGACCAAAATAACCCCGGAAATACCATAATGACCAAAATAACACCAAACCCCTAAAATGATCAAAATAACCGAAAAACTCCAAATGACTAAAATAACACTGAAACCTCTAAAATAACCTTCAAAACCCTGAAATCATATGGATGATTATGATTTTACACTATAGAAATATGGATGTATACAACCTATGACAAAGAATGATAGGTTGGAAAGTTTCTGCAACATGGAACCTTGATTTGGTCACCTTTATGACTTTGCATGGTATTATGGCATTATTTTGGTTGTGTACTTGAGACAGTTTTATTATGGCTTATATATTAGACTTTGGATGGTATTATTATGGTTATATATTAGTCTTTGGATGATATTATTATGGTTATGTATTAGACTTTGGATGATATTATTTTGGTTATGTGTGTATTTCAGTTAGAAGTTGAGATAGTTATGTACTAAAATTTGGGATATGGATGTTGTATACATGAATGAATTGTTGGAAAAAAAGAAGAAGCCATGGAATGGATTACTTTGGAAAAGATAAAAAATTAAAAAGTTGAAAGTATTTTTTTTTCCCGAAAATAATTTACGTACGAAACAAACACTGGAAAATACTAAAAAATGTTTCGTGGAAAATAATTTAAAAAATGCAACTACACACCGTAAAATATTTTTTGGAAATTATTTTACGGCAAAACAAACACACCCTAAACTTAGGGCCAAATTTGCCAAAAAATGCATTTTTATAGTTTTTCGGCCAAACATGTCCCTATTGATGTTAATTTGAAAAATAGGTTGATTGAAAATTGTCTTTAGGAAAGACAACTTTCAACAAAATTTTTAAACGAAAGTCGTCTTTATAAAAGACAACTTTCATGTGTTTTTCAAATTTAAAAAAAAAAAAAAATAGATGAAAGTCGTCTTTACAAAAGACAACTTTCACGTGACTATCATATAATTTTTTTTTTTGAAATTTGAAAAAACACGTGAAAAATTATAAACGAAAAAGGCAATAAAAAATCGTCTTTCTTAAAGACGACTTTCACACGAAAAATCGTCTTTAACAAAGACAATTTACAATCAATCTATTTTTCAAATTAATATCAAAAGAAGCATGTTTGGCCAAAAAACATAGAAAAATATTTTTTTTTTGTTGGCAAAATTGGCCCTAAACTTAGC
>OU015765.1:1285329-1287094 GCA_907173295.1 Fagus sylvatica | reverse complement strand
CAAGGCATGGGCTGCCCATGCCAAGGCATGTGCTGCCAAGGCAATGCCATGGCTGCCAAGGCTTGCCACGGCCAAGGCATGGGCTGCCCATGCCAAGGCATGAGCTGCCAAGGCAATGCCATGGTTGCCAAGGCATGCCACGGCCAAGGCATGGGCTGCCAAGGCCAAGGCATGTGCTGCCATGGCTGCCAAGGCATGCCACGGCCAAGGCATGGGCTGCCCATGCCAAGGCATGTGCTGCCAAGGCAATGCCATGGCTGCCAAGGCTGCCACGGCCAAGGCATGGGCTGCAAGGCCAAGGCATGTGCTGCCAAGGCAATGCCATGGCTGCCAAGGCTGCCAAGGCAGGCATGGGCTGCCCATGCCAAGGCATGTGCTGCCAAGGCAATGCCATGGCTGCCAAGGCATGCCACGGCCAAGGCATGGGCTGCCCATGCCAAGGCATGTGCTGCCAAGGCAATGCCATGGCTGCCAAGGCTTGCCACGGCTGCCAAGGCATGCCAAGGCATGTGCTGCCAAGGCAATGCCATGGCTGCCAAGGCTTGCCACGGCCAAGGCATGGGCTGCCAAGGCCAAGGCATGTGCTGCCAAGGCAATGCCATGGCTGCCAAGGCATGCCACGGCCAAGGCATGGGCTGCCAAGGCCAAGGCATGTGCTGCCAAGGCAATGCCATGGCTGCCAAGGCATGCCACGGCCAAGGCATGGGCTGCCCATGCCAAGGCATGTGCTGCCAAGGCAATGCCATGGCTGCCAAGGCATGCCACGGCCAAGGCATGGGCTGCCAAGGCCAAGGCATGTGCTGCCAAGGCAATGCCATGGCTGCCAAGGCATGCCACGGCCAAGGCATGGGCTGCCAAGGCCAAGGCATGTGCTGCCAAGGCAATGCCATGGCTGCCAAGGCATGCCACGGCCAAGGCATGGGCTGCCCATGCCAAGGCATGTGCTGCCAAGGCAATGCCATGGCTGCCAAGGCTTGCCACGGCCAAGGCATGGGCTGCCCATGCCAAGGCATGTGCTGCCAAGGCATGCCACGGCCAAGGCATGTGCTGCCATGGCTGCCAAGGCTTGCCACGGCCAAGGCATGGGCTGCCCATGCCAAGGCATGTGCTGCCAAGGCAATGCCATGGCTGCCAAGGCATGCCACGGCCAAGGCATGGGCTGCCCATGCCAAGGCATGTGCTGCCAAGGCAATGCCATGGCTGCCAAGGCATGCCACGGCCAAGGCATGCCACGGCCAAGGCATGTGCTGCCAAGGCAATGCCATGGCTGCCAAGGCTTGCCACGGCCAAGGCATGGGCTGCCCATGCCAAGGCATGTGCTGCCAAGGCAATGCCATGGCTGCCAAGGCATGCCACGGCCAAGGCATGGGCTGCCCATGCCAAGGCATGTGCTGCCAAGGCAATGCCATGGCTGCCAAGGCATGCCACGGCCAAGGCATGGGCTGCCCATGCCAAGGCATGTGCTGCCAAGGCAATGCCATGGCTGCCAAGGCATGCCACGGCCAAGGCATGGGCTGCCAAGGCCAAGGCATGTGCTGCCAAGGCAATGCCATGGCTGCCAAGGCTTGCCACGGCCAAGGCATGGGCTGCCAAGGCAATGCCATGGCTGCCAAGGCTTGCCACGGCCAAGGCATGGCTGCCAAGGCTTGCCACGGCCAAGGCATGTGCTGCCAAGGCAATGCCATGGCTGCCAAGGCATGCCACGGCCAAGGCATGGGCTGCCCATGCCAAGGCATGTGCTGCCAAGGCAATGCCATGGCTGCCA
>OU015765.1:1257829-1272829 GCA_907173295.1 Fagus sylvatica | reverse complement strand
ACTACGTTGTAAATATTATATTGTGAATATTGTCATTTTCCCCATTTTTCTTCCCTTTGTGATTTGGGCGTGATAATCCCGATTGGTCGTGGTGGACTATGTAAGACCTCAAAGAGGCATTAACCACCACGTAATTCCATAGGCATTGGACCCATTAAAAACCCCCATTGTTAAATATTGTCATTTCCCGCTTTATTTACATTTTTACTACGTAAATATTATATTGTGAATATTGTCATTTTCTCCCATTTTTCTCTTTGTGATTTGGGCGTGATAATCCCGATTGGTCGTGGTGGATCATGTAAGACCTCAAAGAGGCATTAACCACCATGTAATCCCATAGGAATTGGACCCACAAAAATACTCTTTTTCAAACCCGGTTATTTACATTATTTACTACGTTGTTGTAAATATTGTCCATATTTCACTATTTTGATTTGGGCATGAAAATACCAAACGGTATTGGCGGTTTTAGGTAAGTCTTTCAATAGCACTAAACCCCATGTAAATCCATGAGGCGTTGGACCCGTAAATTGGAAACCATTTTCAAAATAGATTTTCTCATATAAGTCCTATTTGGCGTCGAAGGTTTGGATAAGTCTTTCAATAGCACCAACCCTTCGTGTAAGCCCGAAAAGGCGTTGAAACCCCGTTTTCAAATAGATTTTCCTCATTTAAGTCCTATTTGGCGTCGAAGGTTTGGATAAGTCTTTCAATAGCACCAACCCTTCGTGTAAGCCCGAAAAGGCGTTGAAACCCCGTTTTCAAAATAGATTTTCTCATTTAAGTCCTATTTGGCGTCGAAGGTTTGGATAAGTCTTTCAATAGCACCAACCCTTCGTGTAAGCCCGAAAAGGCATTGAAACCCCATTTTCAAATAGATTTTCTCATTTAAGTCCTATTTGGCGTCGAAGGTTTGGATAAGTCTTTCAATAGCACCAACCCTTCGTGTAAGCCCGAAAAGGCGTTGAAACCCCGTTTTCAAATAGATTTTCCTCATTTAAGTCCTATTTGGCGTCGAAGGTTTGGATAAGTCTTTCAATAGCACCAACCCTTCGTGTAAGCCCGAAAAGGCGTTGAAACCCCGTTTTCAAATAGATTTTCTCATTTAAGTCCTATTTGGCGTCGAAGGTTTGGATAAGTCTTTCAATAGCACCAACCCTTCGTGTAAGCCCGAAAAGGCATTGAAACCCTCTTTTTAGATTGTTTTGTTTCATTCATGTAAATCCTATGGTGGTGTCGGGATCCGAGTAAGTCTTTCAATAGCATCGAATCCCGACCCCACGAGGTCTTGACCCTTTCCTTAAAAATTCTTGTGTCATAATAAATTGCACTTTGCATTAAGCATTATATTCATGCCGACCCATATTTGTCATCTTCATTCATTTTCATGATATATGTGTTGCGATTATGCCATGACTATTTTGCTTGGATGTTTTACCATTTTACCATCTTGATTACTTGCTTGATTGTTTATTCGCTTTGATATAAAAATGTGATTAAAATACACTTTGCCATGAAAACTTTAAAAAGAGTAAACATGGTAATGTGGGCGTTAGAAACGAAGTTGGTGCAATCCAAGGGCTACGGCTCGCCCTGGCTTTTGGACACCATGGTATGAGTCCTTTACACGGGGGCGTGGCTGGTACGTGCTTTCGTGTAAGGGATTCTACACGTTCTAACTCCCATAGGATCATGGTCTAAAATTCCCCAAAGTGTGAATTAATCATCCAAAACCCCGCCATTTGACGGACCGCTTTACTCTTGGAAATCAAGGGTAAAGAGATCCCGAATATGGCACCAAAAACATTAATTGTTTGTCCCGGCACTAGGTGTTAGGATTTCAAGTATATCCTACCACCGAAATGCCCGGAAATTTAAAAGATACAAAGATAAAAGGGATGGTGAAATAAAGAGTCTAATCAAAACCGAACGAAGTCATATTACGTTTGCCATTTTTGGTATATCGTACGACGGAAATCGGGACATTTGTACATAATAAAAACCAACAAACTTAGGCTTAGCAAATAAAAGAAAACATTAGGAAGGAGGTAACCGTTTTCTTAAACGGATGTCGTGGGGTGCCTAACACCTTCCCCACGCATAAGCAAACCCCCGAACCTATCTCTGGTTCAAGACCATTTAGTTGTAGATGTCTAAATAGGGTAAAATCTATTAGACATAGGTGCCCAATCACACCTTAAAATTTCCCATGATTGGTGGCGACTCCAAATTTGTGCTCACACGCACACACGTACACAAGTTCCCACACACACACAACTCGTATCTCGAAACGGAAAAGAGATAGAGGAACACACACAACACTCGCCAAATGGGGGTCGGTATCTAGGAAAATAAAAAGAAAAGACCCTAAAAACTTCTTTTAGAGGTCGGATTTTCCGCCGGTGTCGACAGCTTGGCGACTCCACTGGGGACTTAGAGGGTTTAAGCCTATAGTCTTTCGGTGTTTTCTTTGCTAAGCATGTGTGTATATATTTGTTGGTATTCATTATTTGATTTATTCTTTATTTCATCTTGTATAGTGTTTTGATTTTGGCATGTCTATATTCTTGTACATATAAACTGCGAACATAGGATAGAGATTTATTTTATGCAACACATATTGTATATCGTGCCTTGTACAAAAAAGTCTTTTCCCTTTTTACTTTCAAAATCATGACATATACACTCATTGGACTTTTGGGTCGAACCCGGACTCAGGTGGGGCTGGGCTGGTACAGGCTCCACCACGAACCCTTTTATATCTAGGACATGGAACACGAGAATCCACCCTTCTCCCTTCACACCCGTGGAGATCGAGGGGGGCGTGCAAGTGCTTCCCCGGTGATCCAATACCCTTTCGACTTCCTTCGGGAGGATGAAACGGGCATGATCATCGGCCCCTTTAGGAAACAGAATTCCAAGCTGTGTCATACCATGTTGCATATAGTAAGCTATAGAGTAGAAAACTTACCTGTGAGGGCTCTGGTAAAAGCCAACCGAGTGAACATCCAACCTAAGATAGGATACCCAAAAATAGGATGTGTCTTTTCAAAATGAGTCAAGGGAAAAGCGTTGTGCTATTTTCCAGGTGGTGATAAAATAATTGGAGCCGAGTCAGGTTCTATCTATCTAAACCTTTGTTTGCATGTCATTGTTTGATAAAGGGATAGGATAACCACGTTGTCCATACCCGTTGCAAACCACTCAAACCCAAAGAGTTCTAAACTCTACATGGGATGTATAGAGTCGTGTCGTATCCAACCAAAAGTACGACCCTCACATTAACCGACATCGGTTCCCTCCAAAAATTTTCAAAAATGGAACCGAACGCCGAAAGGCTCGTCGAATTTTCAGTAATGTGAGAGTCTACCTTTTTGTTGGTACGCATGTAACCATCATGTACATACGCATGAAACCCTTAAGAGTTCCAAACTCTACATGGGATGTATAGAGTGTTGTCATGTCCAGCCAAGAGTATGACCTTCACACCAATCGACATCGGTTCCCAAAAATTTTCAAAATGGAACCGAGGCGCCGAAAGGCTTGTTAATTTTCGGTGATGTGAAAGTCCATCTCTTCGTTAACTTGTCCATAGTGCACATATTCGTGTTGACTAAAGAGTTCTCAACTCTACATAGGAATCTAGATACTTACCCATTATGTCACCTCCAACCAAGAGTATGACCTTCACACCAATTGACATCGGTTCCCAAAAATTTTCAAAATGGAACCGGACGCCGAAAGGCTCGTCAAATTTTGATAGTGTGAAAGTCCATCTCTTCGTTGATGAGTCCATGCATGTGTAGACCCTAAGAACTCTGTATAGGGATGTAGATATTTACCCATTGTGTCATCCTCGACCAAGAGTACGACTCTCGCATCCACTGACACCGGTTCCCTAAAAAATTTTCAAAATGGAACCAAGCGCCGAAAGGCTCGTCAAATTTTTGGAGGTGTGAAAGCCTATCTCTTTGTTGATAAGTCCGCTGTGTACATACATGTTAACCCTAAGAGTTCTTGACTCTATATAGGGATGTAGATGTTTACCCATTGTGTCATCCTCGACCAAGAGTACGACTCTCGCATCCACCGACACCGGTTCCCTAAAAAAATTTTTCAAAATGGAATCGAACGCTGAAAGGCTCGTCAAATTTTTGGTGATGTGAGGGTCTATCTCCTTGTTGATGAGTCTGTAACCATAGTGTACATACATATGTAAACCCTAAGAGTTTCCGATCCTATATAGGGATGTAGATGTTTACCCATCGAGTCGTCTTCGACCAAGAGTACGACCCTCACACCAACCGACATCGGTTCCCAGAAAATTTTTCCAAAATAGAACCGAACGCCGAAAGGCTCGTCAAATTTTTGGTGATGTGAGAGTCTATCTCCTTGTTGATGAGTCTGTAACCATAGTGTACATACGTGTATAAGCCCTAAGAGTTCCCGACTCTATATAGGGATGTAGATGTTGGCCCATTGTGTTGTCTTCAACCAAAAGTACGACCCTCGCATTTACCGACATCGGTTTCCAAAAAATCTTTCAAAATGAAACCGAACGCCGAAAGGCCCGTCAATTTTCAATGATGTGAGAGTCCACCTCTTAGTTGACTTGTCCGTTGTGTACATACACGCATAAGCCCTAAGAGTTCCCGACTCTATATAGGGATGTAAATATTTACCCATTGTGTTGTCTTCAACCAAGAGTATGACTCTCACACCAACCGACATTGGTTCCCAAAAAAAAAAAGTTTTTCAAAATGGAACCAAGGGCCAAAAGGCTCGTCAATTTTCAATGATGTGAGAATCCATCTCTTTACGCATGTTGACTTGTCCACCATGTACATATGCATGTAAATGGAACCAAACGCCAAAAGGCCATTGAATTTTTAGAGATGTAAAGTCTATCTCCTTGTTGTTTCCAACTCTGTAAACCCTAGGGGTTTCCAACTCTATATGGGGATGTAGATATTCACCCATTTTGTCAACCTCAACAAGAAGTATGACCCTCACATAAACCAATGACAGTTTCCCAAAAAAGTTTTCAAAACGGAACTGTGAGCCGAAAGGCTCTTCAAGTCTTGGTAACCCGATGTGAGAGTCCATCTACTTGTTGATGCATGGTGAAATCATGTGCATCATGAACGCACTCATACCCAATCGAGGTTTACTGCGAAGTAAGCCCAGGGTCCTGATCCTAATTGTGAATTCAAGATCTAACTCATTTTCATTCGCTTGTAGGATTTCATCCATACACACGAACAAATGGTGGAAGAAACCAATGGGCCGAATGAACATGAGGTTCGGGTACCACCTCTGAGCACAAGTTTGACGATCTTCTTGCCTTCGTATACATGATGGTGAAGCAAGTCGTGGAAACGGGAAACCAAAAGAGAAAAGATGACAAAAACACCAATGGTGAAGTGTCGGAAGGACGTCCTCACATCAACATGGACCCGCTGCCAAGGCCACCAACACTACCAAAACCTAAGGAGAGAGATCCCCAATTGGATAGTAAGATCGATGACTCAGATGACTCAGAAGAAAAGATCCGGCTCATGCGGGGCCTGAGCTCCTTCGGAACACAGATTCCTTCAGTATGTCCTAGTTCCCCAACATGACAGTGCCGCCCAAATTCAAAATCCCCAAATTCGAGAAGAACAATGGGAGGAGTGACCCGATGATTCACTTGCAAATGTGCTGCCGAAAGATGGCCCAGTACGCAAACAATGAACCCGTTGTTGATCCAGACTTTCTAAGACACCTTGATGGGGCACGCAGCCGAATGGTATTCACAAGTTGAAGAAGATCTCCCATTGGAAAGAGCTGGCAGACACCTTCCTAGCCCAGTATGGCCTCAACTCTCAAATAGAACCAGACTGCTTTGACCGTTAGAGAATGGAGAAGAAGAGCAGCAAGATTTTCAGAGAATACACCCAGTGGTGGAGAGAAATGGCGACCTCGGGCATGCCCCCTTCTAGACGAGAAAGAGATGATCAAGATCTTCGTCGATACCCTGAAGAACCCATACTTCAATCGAATAGTGGGTTTGCAATTGCAGTTCCTTGTGAACTTGATTCTTGTTGAAGAAAGAGTCGAGGATGCGGTGAAGACAAAGAGGATGGTGGACATGCCAGCCCTAATGGCATTAGTTGAGCAGATTGCAAAGAGGACCCTCGTAGAGAAAAACGAGGAGGAAGTTTAAGATGATAGCCAAGAACGACAGGAAATGGTAGAAGAGTCTTCCATGTTATACCCACTTGGAGTCAGCCAAGACTGGCTCAGATAGCACGAGCTCCCAAGGTGCACAAGACTTGAATGACCTACTTGGACTACTTAAGGGTGCCGTATTTGTGAGAGGTCAATGGAGGAACCTGCGGCAGCTACATCAAGATAGATGATGGTTCTTGAGAACATGTTACCAAGCCTGGATGGACCATGAGTGAGCTAAGATGTGGATCACTTTCCTGTGAAAGCTTCACACAACTGTATCCAAACTCTGGAGAGGTTCACCTGATGTTAGGGATGCCACCCATGGAAGACAAAACACAAGAGAACCTTTGAGATTCAATCACGATCCCACAAACTGTCCGTGTTGAGTAGTTTGTTGCAGTCTTGTACAAATTTTCCAAAATCTATGCTTTTCCAAAAAATATGCATAATAAATTCAAAATCACAAAAAGATTTGTTTGAAATGCATGCATCCATGAGAGGGACGAGTCAACACCATAATTCCACTCATGGAAAATGAGGTGTCTAAGTAAAATTACTATCCACTACTGAGAAGGAGCGGCATGTGTTCTCTGAACACCCACGCCCGAAACACTTTTTCTCAAACACATGAAGCACTTAACCCTTTTGCACATGATTCCTACTTTTCACGACCAATGTTGGTGTGATCCTAAACCAGTAGGTGACTAAAAGTTCTAGCTTCACTGACCAATTGATTGGATATGAAATGATGGAGGCATTGTTTCTACTATCCAAACAGTTATACCGCTTGTAAACCCCGCTGATCCAAAGAATATATTTTTAAAGAAAATTCACCCGGATTTATGAAATGGCACTTAAGCTCTCTAGGCTAAGAAGTTCAGTACCCAGGATGACGGAAAAGGCCTCCGTTCAACTATCCTCCCGCTTGTAGAAAAATGCCACTTGCTAACCAAGTTGAGCCTGTTCGTTTTTCTTCTATGAAAAACCAGTCAAGGATTACCCCCCACACTGGGGCAGGTTAAATGGTTGTGAGAGTCTCACACTAGGCAAAAGCAAACAAAGTGAGTAAATGAGACTTTCAAAGGAAACAAAGTCAATCAAGTGAATTCCCCAAAAAGAAAGGGGAAAAGAAGTCCAAAAACTGAAGAGAAAGTCAACCCAAGGAAAGCTAAACTGAGTGAACAGGAGACTCTAGTGAAATGTTCAAATTGAGGACTAGGGTAGTGCTTAATGGAGTGAAATTCAAACGAAGAGTAATCCTTGACTTTAGGAAAACCCCTCAAGTAATTTCAAAGCCAAAATTATCCTCCCATAAGCCTAGGAAAACCAAAGCCTTACATTACGGTCCTTTGAAAGTCCTTCCTAACTGGGAGCGACTGCTTAGCCTAAGGAGCTTGTGCCAAGGAAACATCATGAAGTAATTTTGAGCCTTATATCCTTCGTTTCAAGCACCCTTTTAACCCCAAGGCCACGTTACAAGCCAACAAAGACCTCACTGATCATTGATGATCGGTTGGTCATGTAGCAATGAACTTTTGGTCAAAAACTGGTAATGATGGAATCTAGATCACGCACCTTCAAGAGGTCGTATCTCATAAAGGGCACCGTCCACTTTGCACCATGGCCTTTGGGCCAAACAAGAGTGACTTCAATGTTTGAAGCCTCACCCCAATTCAAAAAGAAATAAAAGAAGAGCTCACTCAGAAAGCTCACAGGATAATGCCAAACAGATTAACCCGAGGGACCACGCTTTCCATTCTCGGTAAGGGATGGTTGTTGAGCAGAGGCACCCATTAACTGTAAAGGGAAGCAAGGCTTTGCCTAGCCTCTCTCAGACGATGCATGCATTTGAAAGAATTTTCAAAAGATTATACTCTTTAATGATTTTCCAAGAATAAAAAGATTTGAAAAATGATTTTCTAAAAAACAGTCCTCGAAATCTTGAATGAGGAAAATTTTTCAAAGAAGGATTTGTGCAGAATTGCAACAACCTTATGAAATTCATTTCACCCTCTAAACCACCAGTCAAGCCACTAGCCCAGAAACCCTGAAAGATGTTAAGCACTTTCTCCCTAGACTCCCTTCAAATAGCACGCTTTGACCAGAAAATGCCCAAACACAATCCCATACACTGGCTTTGGTCGAATGTTGTCCATAAGAAAACGAAGGCCAAGCCCCAGTCTCAACCTTGATACTGGGGCAATTTTTCCTTCTTGGTTCTACCAAACCGTGGGTGGTATTCAAAGGTTCCAGAAAATTGGAAGGAAATCTCTCATCATAGACACACTCAGCAGACATGGAGGTCGATACTGAGGCAGATTTCTAGGTCACTGAAGATCTACATCATCCAGGCGAATGGACACCTCTTGCAGAATCTCCCAAATCGGTGATAGTATCGAAGCCCGGGAATAAGGAATTCTGAATAGCCATGCGAGAAAGGTTTCTGAGAAAGAAATGAGACCCGAATTGGGGAAAACGTGTGACAGACCTTCGGTTTATCCATGGGTCTCACCATTGATCTCGTTGTACCACACTGGGGCAATTTTTCCGCGACCGGAAAAATTAGAAGACAAACCAGAGGTCAAGGAAGTGCTACCACCATCAGGAATTAGTTGAAAGAGCCGAAGGTTCAACCAAGCGGATCGAAGATTGAGAAAGTGTCGTCTGACCGAATGATCAAGAGCATTAGACAGACCGACTAGATGAGCTAATGACCAGAAGCATGTTGTCAGCACTGAGAAGACCGGAAAAGTTAAGAAGCAACCGAGGAATGTCTCATGATTGAATTTGACAACAACACACTGGGGCAAATTTTTCAAAAGCGGTTTTGAAAAATTTTGAAGGGAAAAGCGGCTCAACACTTGAACGGCTGTCTTGATCCAGGGCGAAAGGGACAGAAGCGGAAATTTAGATTCTACATCGACACGTGTGATTCCACACTGGGGCAAATTTTTCAGTAAACTGAAAAATTGTGAAGAAGAGCTGGTTCGAGACTCGGGCAGTTAGTTTGGACCAAACCAAGAAGTATGTGCATGAAGAGTTTGGAAACTCGTACCGATCAAGATAATGCCATACTGGGGCAAAATTTTTCCATCTTCGAGAAGCTGGAAAAATTTGTTTCGATATTGCCATACTGGGCCAAAATTTTTCAAAAGGGTTTTGAAAAATTTCAAAGGAAAATAGTTCGACTCTCGGGTGACTATCGCAGTCCGATGCAAAGGAGATAGAGGAAGAAATCCAGGATTCCGCATCAGCATGCATTGTTCCACACTGGGGCAAAATTTTTCTATCTTCAAGAAGCTAGAAAAATTTATTCAACGCTACACACTGGGGCAAATTTTTCCATTTTTGTCAGGAGAAAAATTGGAAAGTGTCGAAAGAGTCATCCGAAATGGGCCTCATGAAGGAGTAAGACCCGATCTTGATAGAGATGGGCCTCGTGGAAGAGTAAGACCCCGGATTTGATGAAATAGGCCTCGTGAAGGAGTAAGACCCAAGATTTGCTGAAATGGGCCTCGTGAAGGAGTAAGTCCTGACATTGATAGAAATGGGCCTCGTGAAGGAGTAAGACCCAACGATTTGCTGAAATGGGCCTCGTGAAGGAGTAAGACCCAGGATTTGCTGAAATGGGCCTCGTGAAGGAGTAAGACTCGATGATGATGAAATGGGCCTCATGAAGGAGTAAGTCCCGACATTGATAGAAATGGGCCTCGTGGAAGGAGTAAGACCCGATGATGATGAAATGGGCCTCAAGAAAGGAGTAAGACCCAATGATGATAGAAGTGGGCCTCTTGAATGTATAAGACCCGATCCTTTGATGATTCAAATCCGCAGCTAACCTATGAGATAGCTAAGTCTAAAGTATGGGATGCAAGTGCACTCCGACCCAACAAACAGAGCAACAACCACCTCAATGAAGCTCGCATGGCATCTAAAGCACACAAAGCCAAAGTCCCTCAGGAATGGACCACATGGAATGCCACCATCGGCGACAAACCCGAGAAGGGGGAGCTAAATTCACATGACCCCAAGTCTACCTCAGGTCTTTCTTAAGATCTGACCCTCAATGTTCATACATTCACAAGAATCCAAGGCGTGAGGACCGGCGACGATCTCCGCTACCACTGCCTCGGTGAGACATCTGCAAGAAAGAGCGACAGGCAATCCAAGAGCCAGAAAAGCCAGGTAAACTTCATACTCAAAACCCAATGATAGGAAAAGACAATCAAACAATCAATTTTTCCTTGATCATTTGGATGAATTTCCAAACCAGGTCTGATTATCCAATTGAGGTTTGACAAGTGTCAAATCCCAATTTTTCCCCGACTGTTTGGATGAATTTCCAAACCAGGTCTGATTACCCAATTGAGATTTGACAAGTGTCAAATCACAACTTTTCCCCGGCCGTTTGGATTAATTTCCAAACCGAGTCCGACCACCCAATTGCGATTCGACTAAGTGTCAAATCCCAATTTTTCCCCGACTGTTTGGATGAATTTCCAAACCAGGTCTGATTATCCAATTGAGGTTTGACAAGTGTCAAATCCCAATTTTTCCCCGACTGTTTGGATGAATTTCCAAACCAGGTCTGATTGTCCAATTGAGGTTTGACAAGTGTCAAATCCCAATTTTTCCCAATCGTTTGGATGAATTTTCAAACCAGATCTGATCATCCAATTGAGGTTTGACAAGTTTCAAATCCCAATTTTCCTTGACCACTTGGATGAATTTCCAAAATAGGTCTAACTGCTAGATTACGATTTTGACAAAATGTCGAATCACAAATTTCGTTTCGAGACCTGGGTGGTCACCCAGGCCGATTCGTCCCCGATTCGTCTCCGTTTCGAGACCTGGGTGGTCACCCAGGCCGATTCGTACCCGAATCACAAATTTCGTTTCGAGACCTGGGTGGTCACCCAGGCCGATTCGTCCCCGATTCGTCTCCGTTTCGAGACCTGGGTGGTCACCCAGGCCGATTCGTACCCGAATCACAAATTTCGTTTCGAGACCTGGGTGGTCACCCAGGCCGATTCGTCCCCGATTCGTCTCCGTTTCGAGACCTGGGTGGTCACCCAGGCCGATTCGTACCCGAATCACAAATTTCGTTTCGAGACCTGGGTGGTCACCCAGGCCGATTCGTCCCCGATTCGTCTCCGTTTCGAGACCTGGGTGGTCACCCAGGCCGATTCGTACCCGAATCACAAATTTCGTTTCGAGACCTGGGTGGTCACCCAGGCCGATTCGTCCCCGATTCGTCTCCGTTTCGAGACCTGGGTGGTCACCCAGGCCGATTCGTACCCGAATCACAAATTTCGTTTCGAGACCTGGGTGGTCACCCAGGCCGATTCGTCCCCGATTCGTCTCCGTTTCGAGGGCTGGGTGGACCAGGCCGATTCGTACCCGAATCACAAATTTCGTTTCGAGACCTGGGTGGTCACCCAGGCCGATTCGTACCCGAATCACAAATTTCGTTTCGAGACCTGGGTGGTCACCCAGGCCGATTCGTCCCCGATTCGTCTCCGTTTCGAGACCTGGGTGGACCAGGCCGATTCGTACCCGAATCACAAATTTCGTTTCGAGACCTGGGTGGTCACCCAGGCCGATTCGTCCCCGATTCGTCTCCGTTTCGAGACCTGGGTGGTCACCCAGGCCGATTCGTACCCGAATCACAAATTTCGTTTCGAGACCTGGGTGGTCACCCAGGCCGATTCGTCCCCGATTCGTCTCCGTTTCGAGACCTGGGTGGTCACCCAGGCCGATTCGTACCCGAAGTCACAAATTTTCGTTTCGAGACCTGGGTGGTCACCCAGGCCGATTCGTCCCCGGTTTGAGACTTGGATGGTCATCCAAGCCAAACTATCCCCGAATTGAAATTTGAAACAAGTTTCAAATCCCAAATTTTCACGAAAGATTTCGGAAAGAATTTCCAAGACAAGTTCAAAATTCTTCTTCATTCGCGGGACCCACTCGAGTCCCAAGTCTAAATAAGGTAAATCCTACATTCAACCCATGGTTTTCAAAACATATGCCCCATAGAAAGATGCGCACATGGCAACGTACCTCAGAAGGGCGAACGGACCTCCGGAGCGCGAGAACTAAGCTAGAGAAAAAAAGCAGAAGTAGGAAAAATGGAGTTTTGAGAGAAAGCCAAGAATCTGAAACCTACCTTGACTTTTGACCCGTGTGTCAACCGGTTGAGAGCCAGCGCGTCTGACAGAGAATGACACGCAAACTGAGGAAGATTTCTCGCAGTACCTGAGGATAGGCACGAAAACCGAGAAAATCCCAGCGGGCAAAAATCGAGTCATTTATTCTTTGTCCGACGTTCCTTGTGCCAAGAAACGCCAAACAAAGAAGGGGCAACTGTCATAACCCCATTTTTACCCCCGGGATTTTCTCGGGTGTCGGCGCGCAAAACGAGACAGCCCGGACCGAGCCAGCATGATCCGACGGAGCCTCGCCGCATCAAATACTCCCAAGAAGAAGGTCCGGGACACATTTCCCAAGGTTTGACTAGGGTTGACCAAGTTTGGCTAGAGTTGACCGAGGTTTGACCGAGCCGTTTCCAACCCGACTAGGGTCCACCTTGCCCAGAAACCCTTCAAAATGTATTCCGGGATACATTTCCCAGAGTTTGGAGGGCTTTGACCAAATTCGACCAAGTTTGACCAAGGTTGACCAAGTTTGACCAAGGTTTGACCGGACCGTTGACCAGACCAAAAAGCTGGAATCGAACTGACCACCTCCTTGACCAAGGTATGAAGAACGTATCAAGAGCTTCGATTCCGTACTTTACGGGTCGAAAACGGACGAGAAACGAGGGAGTTGTGGCCAAAACTGCGAAAAAACGGTCCGATACTTAGCCAAATTTTTGGTAAGTATTGTTGACAAAACAGCCTATTTGGGAGGCAACGTTTGCGCAAAGATTCTCTCCGACCCGCTGCAACTTGGTCCGCGAGCCAAGACCCTTAGGCAAGAGGTTCACTTCAGCTACCACACGCAACTTTCGGATCGTCAAGAGCTCCTCCGGTCAAGCCGGAATCTCAGTCAGAAGATGACCCCTTGGCATAAGGAACATTCCGACGGCCTCCGTTCGCAAGATCATATCTTGCGAACCCAAGCTCGCCTCTGTGCAAGGCCTGTACCGTTGAAAAGTAGGTAGTCGCAAGCTTTCCGACGATACCAAGATCGTCGAAATCCGACATCGGGAGCTACGTCTACCACGCGCGTGAAAACAGGCCGACGAAATAAGGCTGTGCTGAAATTTCCGGAATTTTCCCACCGACGTTGCCGCGCTTGCGCACAGAGTCTTCCTGACTCGCAACAAGTTGATCTGCGAGCCCGGGCACATTGGAAAGAGGACACATCCATGCACGACGTGGAACTCTCGGATCGCCAAGAATTTATCGGGGCTAGCCGGAATCCCGATCGGAAAACTGCCCTCAAACGGACCAAAACGGACAAAAACACCCCGGTGGACTCTGTTCGCGGGGCCATATCTCACAAGTCCAAGCTCGGATTCCCGCGAATCCGGAACCTTGCAAAAAGTAGGCAGCGCAAGCTTTCCGACGGTACCAAGAACGTCAAAATCCGACATCGGGAGCTAGGTCAAATATGCGCGCGAACTGGGACAAGATTTGAGAAAAAACGCGCTGGGAGCAAAACGCATTTTTTCTCCCGGACAGCCGCCTTCGCGCGCAGAGTCTTTCCTGCTCGCAACAAGTTGATCCGCGAGCCCGGGTGCGTTGGAAAGATAATGACTCCGGCTACGTCGTGGAACTCTCGGTTCGCCGATAGCATCCCCCGTTTGATCGGAATCTTCACCGGAAGAGTGCACGAAAACAGCTCCGACACCCCGACTTCCGGGAGCCATAACTCCCTCGTCCGAACTCCGATTCGCGCAAACTTTATATCGTTGGAAAGAGGACGTCGAGAGCTTTCCGGACGATATGCCTGCATGACCCATTTTGAGTTCCAGAAGACCTCCAAAACTGCCCCTCGAAAATCGGGTCAAAAAAGGATACGCGCGCGAGAAATCGAGGAAGTGCAGACAGCTGTCTTGGGAGGCGTGCACGCGAGTGCGCGCCACCATCACGCGCCGCGCGCAATCATGGCGCGCCCCGCGTGCACGCCCCCTATAAAACCGACCCTCCCCCCCCTCATTTGCACATAGTTTTGCTCGGGCACTAGGCCTTCTAGAGCTTAGTTTAGGCAGAAAATAGGGGTTTAGGGGGTTTTAGGAAGGGGTTTTTGGGTAGTTTTAGAGAGAGAGACTCCTCTCTAGGTAATCTCTCTCTCTCTCTAAGCTCTTCTCTCTCTCTAAACTTCTTTCTTTAGGGATTTTGGGGGGTTTTTAGAGTGAGAAGCATCTATTAGGTGCTTCTCTCTCTAACCTCTCCTCATCTTCCCCCCTCTCTCTCTCTCCTCTCTCATTCTTTTGAGTTCATTTAGTTCATTCTACTTTACATTCTTTAGTTTATTTTAGTCCATTTATGCTTTACTAGTTTATTTATTGTCTATTTATTGCTTTATTTACATTTTCTTAGTCATTTATTCGCTTTATTTACATTTCCTTAGTCATTTATCGCTTTATTTACATTTTCTAGTCATTTATCGCTTTATTTACATTTTCTAGTCATTTATCGCTTTATTTACATTTTACTACGTACTTGTGAATATATATTTGTTGTGATTACCCCCCCTCCCCCGGTGTGTTTTAGTACGGCAATATTGAGTGGCTTTGGCGGCTCGCGTAAGACCTCTAACAAAGGCCGTGACAACCAT
>OU015765.1:1235329-1250329 GCA_907173295.1 Fagus sylvatica | reverse complement strand
CACATAGTTTTGCTCGGGCACTAGGCCTTCTCTAGAGCTTAGTTTAGGCAGAAAATAGGGGTTTAGGGGGTTTTAGGAAGGGGTTTTTGGGGTAGTTTTAGAGAGAGAGACTCCTCTCTAGGTAATCTCTCTCTCTCTCTAAGCTCTTCTCTCTCTCTAAACTTCTTTCTTTAGGGATTTTGGGGGGTTTTTAGAGTGAGAAGCACCTATTAGGTGCTTCTCTCTCTAACCTCTCCTCATCTTCCCCCCTCTCTCTCTCTCTCTCTCTCTCATTCATTTTTAGTTCATTTATTTCATTCTACTTTACTATTCATTTATTGCTTTATTTTATTTCTTGTCATTTATTGCTTTAATTTATTGCTTTATTTACATTTTGCTTTCTTTACATTTCTAGTCATTTATCGCTTTATTTACATTTATCGCTTTCTTTACATTTCTAGTCATTTATCGCTTTATTTACATTTTACTACGCACTTGTGAATAATATTTGTTGTGATTATCCCCCCTCCTCCCCCGGTGTGTTTTAGTACGGCAATATTGAGTGGCTTTGGCGGCTCGCGTAAGTCCTCTAACAAAGGCCGTTGACAACCATGTTAGCCCACGAGGTCTTGACCCGAAAAATACACCGGTTTCCTCGTGTTTTAGTACGGCAAATATTGAGTAGCTTTGGCTCAGTTGCGTAAGACCTCTAACGAGGCCGTAACAACCTTGTTAGCCTACGAGGTATTTGACCCGAAAAATACATCCCCATGTGTGTAAATATTGTCATTTATCGCTTTATTTACATTTACTACGTTGTAAATATTATATTGTGGAATATTGTCATTTTTCCCATTTTTCTTCCTTTGTGATTTGGGCGTGATAATCCCGATTGGTCGTGGTGGACTATGTAAGACCTCAAAGAGGCATTAACCACCATGTAATTCCATAGGCATTGGACCCATTAAAAATCCCCCATTGTTTAAATATTGTCATTTCCCGCTTTATTTACATTTTTACTACGTAAATATTATATTGTGAATATTGTCATTTTTCCCATTTCTTCCTTTGTGATTTGGGCGTGATAATCCCGATTGGTCGTGGTGGACTATGTAAGACCTCAAAGAGGCATTAACCACCATGTAATTCCATAGGAATTGGACCCACGAAAATCCTCTTGTTTAAACCCCGTTATTTTCATTATTTACTACGTTGTTGTAAATATTGTTCATATTTCATTATTTTGATTTAGGCATGAAAATACCGAACGGTATTGGCGGTTTTAGGTAAGTCTTTCAATAGCACTAAACCCCATGTAAATCCATGAGGCGTTGGACCCGTAAATTGCAAACCCATTTTCAAAATAGATTTTCTCATTTAAGTCCTATTTGGCGTCGAAGGTTTGGATAAGTCTTTCAATAGCACCAACCCTTCGTGTAAGCCCGAAAAGGCATTGAAACCCCGTTTTCAAATAGATTTTCTCATTTAAGTCCTATTTGGCGTCGAAGGTTTGGATAAGTCTTTCAATAGCACCAACCCTTCGTGTAAGCCCGAAAAGGCATTGAAACCCCGTTTTCAAATAGATTTTCTCATTTAAGTCCTATTTGGCGTCGAAGGTTTGGATAAGTCTTTCAATAGCACCTAACCCTTCGTGTAAGCCCGAAAAGGCATTGAAACCCTCTTTTTAGATTGTTTTGTTTATTCATGTAAATCCTATGGTGGTGTCGGGATCCGAGTAAGTCTTTCAATAGCATCGAATCCCGACCCCACGAGGTCTTGACCCTTTCCTTAAAAATTCTTGTGTTCATAATAAATTGCACTTTGCATTAAGCATTATATTCATGCCGACCCATATTTGTCATCTTCACGATATATGTGTTGCGACTGTGCCATGACTATATTACTTGGGTGTTTTACCATTTTACCGTCTTGATTACTTGCTTGATTGTTTATTCGCTTTGATATAAAAATGTGATTAAAATACACTTTGCCATGAAAACTTTAAAAAGAGTAAACATGGTAATGTGGGCGTTAGAAACGAAGTTGGTGCAATCCAAACGGCTCGCCCTGGCTTTTGGACACCATGGTATGAGTCCTTTACACGGGGGCGTGGCTGGTACGTGCTTTCGTGTAGAGGGATTCTACACGTTCTAACTCCCATAGGATCATGGTCTAAAATTCCCCAAAGTGTGAATTAATCATCCAAAACCCCGCCATTTGACGGACCGCTTTACTCTTGGAAATCAAGGGTAAAGAGATCCCGAATATGGCACCAAAAACATTAATTGTTTGTCCCGGCACTAGGTGTTAGGATTTCAAGTATATCCTACCACCGAAATGCCCGGAAATTTAAAAGATACAAAGATAAAAGGGATGGTGAAATAAAGAGTCTAATCAAAACCGAACGAAGTCATATTACGTTTGCCATTTTTGGTATATCGTACGACGGAAATCGGGACATTTGTACATAATAAAAACCAACAAACTTAGGCTTAGCAAATAAAAGAAAACATTAGGAAGGAGGTAACCGTTTTCTTAAACGGATGTCGTGGGGTGCCTAACACCTTCCCCACGCATAAGCAAACCCCCGAACCTATCTCTGGTTCAAGACCATTTAGTTGTAGATGTCTAAATAGGGATAAAATCTATTAGACATAGGTGCCCAATCACACCTTAAAATTTCCCATGATTGGTGGCGACTCCAAATTTGTGCTCACACGCACACACGTACACAAGTTCCCACACACACACAACTCGTATCTCGAAACGGAAAAGAGATAGAGGAACACACACAACACTCGCCAAATGGGGGTCGGTATCTAGGAAAATAAAAAGAAAAGACCCTAAACACACTTCCTTGTTTAGAGGTCGGATTTTCCGCCGGTGTCGACAGCTTGGCGACTCCACTGGGGACTTAGAGGGTTTAAGCCTATAGTCTTTCGGTGTTTTCTTTGCTAAGCATGTGTGTATATATTTGTTGGTATTCATTATTTGATTCATTCTTTATTTCATCTTGTATAGTGTTTTGATTTTAGCATGTCTATATTCTTGTATATAAACTGCGAACATAGGATAGAGATTTATTTTATGCAACACATATTGTATATTGTGCCTTGTACAAAAAAGTCTTTTCCCTTTTTACTTTCAAAATCATGACATATACACTCATTGGACTTTTGGGTCGAACCCGGACTCAGGTGGGGCTGGGCTGGTACAGGCTCCACCACGAACCCTTTTATATCTAGGACATGGAACACGAGAATCCACCCTTCTCCCTTCACACCCGTGGAGATCGAGGGGGGCGTGCAAGTGCTTCCCCGGTGATCCAATACCCTTTCGACTTCCTTCGGGAGGATGAAACGGGCATGATCATCGGCCCCTTTAGGAAACAGAATTCCAAGCTGTGTCATACCATGTTGCATATAGTAAGCTATAGAGTAGAAAACTTACCTGTGAGGGCTCTGGTAAAAGCCAACCGAGTGAACATCCAACCTAAGATAGGATACCCAAAAATAGGATGTGTCTTTTCAAAATGAGTCAAGGGAAAAGCGTTGTGCTATTTTCCAGGTGGTGATAAAATAATTGGAGCCGAGTCAGGTTCTATCTATCTAAACCTTTGTTTGCATGTCATTGTTTGATAAAGGGATAGGATAACCACGTTGTCCATACCCGTTGCAAACCACTCAAACCCAAAGAGTTCCAAACTCTACATGGGATGTATAGAGTCGTGTCGTATCCAACCAAAAGTACGACCCTCACATTAACCGACATCGGTTCCCAAAAATCTTTCAAAAATGGAACCGAACGCCGAAAGGCTCGTCGAATTTCAGTAATGTGAGAGTCTATCTTTTCGTTGATACGCGTGTACATAGTCTTGTCGTACCCCAACCAAAAGTACGACCCTCACATTAACCGACATCGGTTCCCTCCAAAAATTTTCAAAATGGAACCGAACGCCGAAAGGCTCGTCGAATTTTCAGTAATGTGAGAGTCTAACTTTTCGTTGATACATCGTGTATAGAGTCATGTCGTCCTCAACCAAAAGTACGACCCTCGCATTAACCGACATCGGTTCCCTCCAAAAATTTTCAAAATGGAACCGAACGCCGAAAGGCTCGTCGAATTTTCAGTAATGTGAGAGTCTAGCTTTTCGTTAGTACGATCATACCCGTCATGTACATAGTCTTGTCATCCAACCAAAAGTACGATTATCACATCAACCGACGTTGGTCCCTCAAAATTTTTAAAAATGGGACCGAACGCCGAAAGGCTCGTCAAAATTTTGGATGTGATAGTCTACCTTTTCGTTGATACGTATGTACCCATTGTGTATAGAGTCATGTCGTCCTCAACCAAAAGTACGACCCTCGCATTTACCGACATCGGTTTCCAAAAAATCTTTCAAAATGGAACCGAACGCCGAAAGGCTCGTCAATTTTTGGTAATGCGAGAGCCTATCTTTTCGTTGGTACGATTGTAACCATCGTGTATAGAGTCAAGTCATCCTCAACCAAAAGTACGATTATCACACCAACTGACGTCGGTCCCTCAAAAATTTTCAAAAATGGAACCGAACGCCGAAAGGCTCGTCGAATTTTGGATAAGATGTGATAGTCCATCTTTTCGTTGATACATTTGTAACCATTTTGTATAGAGTCGTGTCGTCCTTAACCAAAAGTACGACCCTCACATTGACCGACACCGGTTCCCTCCAAAAATTTTCAAAAATGGAACCGAACGCCGAAAGGCTCGTCGAGTTTTGGTAATGTGAGAGTCTACCTTTTTGTTGGTACGCATGTAACCATCATGTACATACGCATGAAACCCTTAAGAGTTCCAAACTCTACATGGGATGTATAGAGTGTTGTCATGTCCAGCCAAGAGTATGACCTTCACACCAATCGACATCGGTTCCCAAAAATTTTCAAAATGGAACCGAGCGCCGAAAGGCTTGTTAATTTTCGGTGATGTGAAAGTCCATCTCTTCGTTAACTTGTCCATAGTGCACATATTCGTGTTGACTAAAGAGTTCTCAACTCTACATAGGAATCTAGATACTTACCCATTATGTCACCTCCAACCAAGAGTATGACCTTCACACCAATCGACATCGGTTCCCAAAAATTTTCAAAATAGAACCGAACGCCGAAAGGCTCGTCAAATTTTGATAGTGTGAAAGTCCATCTCTTCGTTGACAAGTCCATACATGTGTCAACCCTAAAGAGTTCTCAACTCTATATAGGGATGTAGATATTTACCCATTGTGTCATCCTCGACCAAGAGTACGACTCTCGCATCCAACTGACACCGGTTCCCTAAAAAATTTTCAAAATGGAACCAAGCGCCGAAAGGCCCGTCAAATTTTTGGAGGTGTGAAAGCCTATCTCTTTGTTCGATAAGTCCGCTGTGTACATACGTGTTAACCCTAAGAGTTCTTGACTCTATATAGGGATGTAGATGTTTATTCACTGTGTCATCCTTGACCAAGAGTATGACCCTCACACCAACCGACATCGGTTCCCAGAAAAATTTTTCCAAAATGGAACCGAACGCCGAAAGGCTCGTCAAATTTTTGGTGATGTGAGAGTCTATCTCCTTGTTGATGAGTCTGTAACCATAGTGTACATACATATGTAAACCCTAAGAGTTTCCGATCCTATATAGGGATGTAGATGTTTACCCATCGCGTCGTCTTCGACCAAGAGTACGACCCTCACACCAACCGACATCGGTTCCCAGAAAATTTTTCCAAAATAGAACCGAACGCCGAAAGGCTCGTCAAATTTTTGGTGATGTGAGAGTCTATCTCCTTGTTGATGAGTCTGTAACCATAGTGTACATACGTGTATAAGCCCTAAGAGTTCCCGACTCTATATAGGGATGTAGATGTTGGCCCATTGTGTTGTCTTCAACCAAGAGTATGACTCTCGCATCTACCGACATCGGTTCCCCCAAAATTTTTCAAAATGAAACCGAACGCCGAAAGGCCCGTCAATTTTCAATGATGTGAGAGTCCACCTCTTAGTTGACTTGTCCGTTGTGTACATACATGCATAAGCCCTAAGAGTTCCCGACTCTATATAGGGATGTAAATATTTACCCATTGTGTTGTCTTCAACCAAGAGTATGACTCTCACACCAACCGACATTGGTTCCCAAAAAAAAAAAGTTTTTCAAAATGGAACCGAGGGCCGAAAGGCTCGTCAATTTTCAATGATGTGAGAATCCATCTCTTCGTTGACTTGTCCACCATGTACATACGCATGTAAATCCTAAAAGTTTCCAACTCTGTACAGAAATGTAGATATTCACCCATTGTGTCGTCTTCGGCCAAGAGTACGACCCTCACATCGACCGACGTCGGTTCCCCAAAAAATTTTTTTTCAAAATGGAACCGAACGCCAAAAGGCTCATTGAATTTTTAGAGATGTGAAAGTCTATCTCCTTGTTGATGTGTCCATGACCATCATGTAAACCCTAGGGGTTTCCAACTCTATATGGGGATGTAGATATTCACCCATTTTGTCAACCTCAACAAGAAGTATGACCCTCACATAAACCAATGACAGTTTCCCAAAAAAAAAAAGTTTTCAAAACGGAATTGTGAGCCGAAAGGCTCTTCAAGTCTTGGTAACCCGATGTGAGAGTCCATCTACTTGTTGATGCATGGTGAAATCATGTGCATCATGAACGCACTCATACCCAATCGAGGTTTACTGCGAAGTAAGCCCAGGGTCCTGATCCTAATTGTGAATTCAAAGTCTAACTCATTTTCATTTGCTTGTAGGATTTCATCCATACACACGAACAAATGGTGGGAGAAACCAAATGGGCCGAATGAACATGAGGTTCGGGATGGCCACCTCTGAGCACAAGTTTGACGATCTTCTTGCCTTCGTATACATGATGGTGAAGCAAGTCGTGGAAACGGGAAACCAGAAGAGAAAAGATGACAAAAACACCAATGGTGAAGTGTCGGAAGGACGTCCTCACATCAACATGGACCCGCTGCCAAGGCCACCAACACTACCAAAACCTAAGGAGAGAGATCCCCAATTGGATAGTAAGATCGATGACTCAGAAGAAAAGATCCGGCTCATGCGGGGCCTGAGCTCCTTCGGAACACAGATTCCTTCAGTATGTCCTAGTTCCCCAACATGACAGTGCCGCCCAAATTCAAAATCCCCAAATTCGAGAAGAACAATGGGAGGAGTGACCCGATGATTCACTTGCAAATGTGATGCCGAAAGATGGCCCAGTACGCAAACAATGAACCCTTGTTGATCCAGACTTTCTAAGACACCTTGATGGGGCACGCAGCCGAATGGTATTCACAACTGAAGAAGATCTCCCATTGGAAAGAGCTGGCAGACACCTTCCTAGCCCAGTATGGCCTCAACTCTCAAATAGAACCAGACTGCTTTGACCGTTAGAGAATGGAGAAGAAGAGCAGCAAGATTTTCAGAGAATACACCCAGTGGTGGAGAGAAATGGCGACCTCGGGCATGCCCCCTTCTAGACGAGAAAGAGATGATCAAGATCTTCGTCGATACCCTGAAGAACCCATACTTCAATCGAATAGTGGGTTTGCAGTTGCAGTTCCTTGTGAACTTGATTCTGGTTGAAGAAAGAGTCGAGGATGCGGTGAAGACAAAGAGGATGGTGGACATGCTAGCCCTAATGGAATTAGTTGAGTAGATTGCAAAGAGGACCCTCGTAGAGAAAAACGAGGGGGGAGTGCAAGATGATAGCCAAGAATGACAGGAAATGGTAGAAGACTCTTCCATGTTATACCCACTTGGAATTAGCCGAGACTGGCTCAGTTAGCATAAGCTCCCAAGACGCACGAGATTTGGATGACCTGCTTGGACTACCCAAGGGCGCCACATTTGAGAGAGAGTCAATGGAGGAACCTGCGGCAGCTACATCAAGATAGATGATGGTTCTTGAGAACATGTTACCAAGCCTGGATGGACCATGAGTGAGCTAAGATGTGGATCACTTTCCTGTGAAAGCTTCACACAACTGTATCCAAACTCTGGAGAGGTCTCACCTGATGTTAGGGATGCCACCCACGGAAAGGCAAAGCACAAGAGAACCTTTGAGATTCAATCAAGATCCCTACAAACCCTCTTATATCCATGTTGAATAGTTTGTTGCAATCTTGTACAAATTTTTCAAAATCTTTCAAAATGTGCATAATAAATTCAAAATCACAAAAAGATTTGTTTGAAATGCATGCATCCATGAGAGGGACGAGTCAACACCATAATTCCACTCATGGAAAATGAGGTGTCTAAGTAAAATTACTATCCACTACTGAGAAGGAGCGGCATGTGTTCTCTGAACACCCACGCCCGAAACACTTTTTTCTCAAACACATGAAGCACTTAACCCTTTTGCACATGATTCCTACTTTTCACGACCAATGTTGGTGTGATCCTAAACCAGTAGGTGACTAAAAGTTCTAGCTTCACTGACCAATTGATTGGATATGAAATGATGGAGGCATTGTTTCTACTATCCAAACAGTTATACCGCTTGTAAACCCCGCTGATCCAAAGAATATATTTTTAAAGAAAATTCACCCGGATTTATGAAATGGCACTTAAGCTCTCTAGGCTAAGAAGTTAGTACTCAGGATGACGGAAAAGGCCTCCGTTCAACTATCCTCCCGCTTGTAGAAAAATGCCACTTGCTAACCAAGTTGAGCCTGTTCGTTTTTCTTCTATGAAAAACCAGTCAAGGATTACCCCCCACACTGGGGCAGGTTAAATAGTTGTGAGAGTCTCATGTTAGGCAAAAGCGAACAAAGTGAGTAAATGAGATTTTCGAAGGAAACAAAGTCAATCAAGTGAATTCCCCAAAAAGAAAGGGGAAAAGAAGTCCAAAAACTGAAGAAAAAGTCAACCCAAGGAAAGCTAAACTCAGTGAATAGGAGAATCTAGTGAAATGTTCAAATTGAGGACTAGGGTAGTGCTTAATGGAGTGAAATTCAAACGAAGAGTAATCCTTGACTTTAGGAAAACCCCTCAAGTAATTTCAAAGCCAAAATTATCCTCCCATAAGCCTAGGAGAACCAAAGCCTTACATTACGGTCCTTTGAAAGTCCTTCCTAACTGGGAGCGACTGCTTAGCCTAAGGAGCTTGTGCCAAGGAAACATCACGAAGTAATTTTGAGCCTTATATCCTTCGTTTCAAGCACCCTTTTAACCCCAAGGCCACGTTACAAGCCAACAAAGACCTCACTGATCATCGATGATCGGTTGGTCATGTAGCAATGAACTTTTGGTCAAAAACTGGTAATGATGGAATCTAGATCACGCACCTTCAAGAGGTCGTATCTCATAAAGGGCACCGTCCACTTTGCACCATGGCCTTCGGGCCAAACAAGAGTGACTTCAATGTTTGAAGCCTCACCCCAATTCAAAAGAAATAAAAGAAGAGCTCACTCAGAAAGCTCACAGGATAATGCCAAACAGATTAACCCGAGGGACCACGCTTTCCATTCTCGGTAAGGGATGGTTGTTGAGCAGAGGCACCCATTAACTATAAAGGAAGCAAGGCTTTGCCTAGCCTCTCTCAGACGATGCATGCATTTGAAAGAATTTTCAAAAGATTATACTCTTTAATGATTTTCCAAGAATAAAAAGATTTGAAAAATGATTTTCTAAAAAACAGTCCTCGAAATCTTGAATGAGGAAAATTTTTCAAAGAAGGATTTGTGCAGAATTGCAACAACTTATGAAATTCATTTCACCCTCTAAACCACCAAGTCAAGCCACTGGCCAAAAAACCCTGAAAGATGTTGAGCACTTTCCCCCTAGACTCCCTTCAAACAGCATGCCTTGACCAGAAAATGCCCAAACACAATCCCATACACTGGCTTTGGTCGAATGTTGTCCATAAGAAAACGAAGGCCAAGCCCCAGTCTCAACCTTGATACTGGGGCAATTTTTCCTTCTTGGTTCTACCAAACCGTGGGTGGTATTCAAAGGTTCCAGAAAATTGGAAGGAAATCTCTCATCATAGACACACTCAGCAGACATGGAGGTCGATACTGAGGCAGATTTCTAGGTCACTGAAGATCTACATCATCCAGGCGAATGGACACCTCTTGCAGAATCTCCCAAATCGGTGATAGTATCGAAGCCCGGGAATAAGGAATTCTGAATAGCCAATGCGAGAAAGGTTTCTGAGAAAGAAATGAGACCCGAATTGGGGAAAACGTGTGACAGACCTTCGGTTTATCCATGGGTCTCACCATTGATCTCGTTGTACCACACTGGGGCAATTTTTCCGCGAACCGGAAAAATTAGAAGACAAACCAGAGGTCAAGGGAAGTGCTACCACCATCAGGAATTAGTTGAAAGAGCCGAAGGTTCAACCAGAGCGGATCGAAGATTGAGAAAGTGTCGTCTGACCGAATGATCAAGAGCATTAGACAGACCGACTAGATGAGCTAATGACCAGAAGCATGTTGTCAGCACTGAGAAGACCGGAAAAGTTAAGAAGCAACCGAGGAATGTCTCATGATTGAATTTGACAACACACTGGGGCAAATTTTTCAAAAGCGGTTTTGAAAAATTTTGAAGGGAAAAGCGGCTCAACACTTGAACGGCTGTCTTCGATCCAGGGCGAAAGGGACAGAAGCGGAAATTTAGATTCTACATCGACACGTGTGATTCCACACTGGGGCAAATTTTTCAGTAAACTGAAAAATTGTGAAGAAGAGCTGGTTTCGAGACTCGGGCAGTTAGTTTGGACCAAACCAAGAAGTATGTGCATGAAGAGTTTGGAAACTCGTACCGATCAAGATAATGCCATACTGGGGCAAAATTTTTCCATCTTCGAGAAGCTGGAAAAATTTGTTTCGATATTCCATACTGGGCCAAAATTTTTCAAAAGGGTTTTGAAAAATTTCGAAGGAAAATAGTTCGACTCTCGGGTGGCTATCGCAGTCCGATGCAAAGGAGATAGAGGAAGAAATCCAGGATTCCGCATCAGCATGCATTGTTCCACACTGGGGCAAAATTTTTCTATCTTCAAGAAGCTAGAAAAATTTATTCAACGCTACACACTGGGGCAAATTTTTCCATTTTTGTCAGGAGAAAAATTGGAAAAAATTCGAAAGAGTCATCCGAAATGGGCCTCGTGAAGGAGTAAGACCCAAGATCATTGATAGAAATGGGCCTCGTGAAGGAGTAAGACCCCGGATTTGCTGAAATGGGCCTCGTGAAGGAGTGAAGAAACCTCGATGATTGATAGAAATGGGCCGTGAAGGAGTAAGTCGTGAAGGAGTAAGTCCCGACATTGATAGAAATGGGCCTCGTGAAGGAGTAAGACCCGATGATGATGAAATGGGCCTCGTGAAGGAGTAAGACCCAATGATGATAGAAAGTGGGCCTCTTGGATGTATAAGACCCGACCCTCTAATGTTTCAAATCCGCAGCTAACCTATGAGATAGCTAAGCCTAAAGTATGGGATGCAAGTGCACTCCGACCCAACAAACAGAGCAACAACCACCTCAATGAAGCTCGCATGGCATCTAAAGCACACAGAGCCAAAATCCCTCAGGAATGGACCACATGGAATGCCACCATCGGCGACAAACCCAAGAAGGGGGAGCTAAATTCACATGACCCCAAGTCTACCTCAGGTCTTTCTTAAGATCTGACCCTCAATGTTCATACATTCACAAGAATCCAAGACATGAGGACCGGCGACGATCTCCGCTACCACTGCCTCGGTGAGACATCTGCAAGAAAGAGCGACAGGCAATCCAAGAGCCAGAAAAGCCAGGTAAACTTCATACTCAAAACCCAATGATAGGAAAAGACAATCAAACAACCAATTTTTCCCTGACCATTTGGATGAATTTCCAAACCGGGTCTGATTACCCAATTGAGATTTGACAAGTGTCAAATCACAACTTTTCCCCGGCCGTTTGGATTAATTTCCAAACCGAGTCTGACCACCCAATTGCGATTCAACTAAGTATCAAATCCCAATTTTTCCCCGACTGTTTGGATGAATTTCCAAACCAGGTCTGATTATCCAATTGAGGTTTGACAAGTGTCAAATCCCAATTTTTCCCCGACTGTTTGGATGAATTTCCAAACCAGGTCTGATTATCCAATTGAGGTTTGACAAGTGTCAAATCCCAATTTCTCCCAATCGTTTGGATGAATTTTCAAACCAGATCTGATCATCCAATTGAGGTTTGACAAGTTTCAAATCCCAATTTTCCTTGACCACTTGGATGAATTTCCAAAATAGGTCTAACTGCTAGATTACGATTTTGACAAAATGTCGAATCACAAATTTTCGTTTCGAGACCTGGGTGGTCACCCAGGCCGATTCGCCGATTCGTCCCGATTCGTACCCGAATCACAAATTTCGTTTCGAGACCTGGGTGGACCAGGCCGATTCGCCGATTCGTCTCCGTTTCGTCCCCGATTCGAATCACAAATTTCGTTTCGAGACCTGGGTGGACCAGGCCGATTCGTCTCCGTTTCGTGGACCAGACCGATTCGGACCCGAATCACAAATTTCGTTTCGAGACCTGGGTGGTCCAGGCCGATTCGTCCCCGGTTCATCCCCGGTTTGAGACTTGGATGGTCATCCAAGCCAAACTATCCCCGAATTGAAATTTGAAACAAGTTTCAAATCCCAAATTTTCACGAAAGAATCGAAAGAATTTCCAAGACAAGTCAAAATTCTTCTTCATCGCGGGACCCACTTGAGTCCCAAGTCTAAATAAGGTAAATCCTACATTCAACCCATGGTTTTCAAAACATATGCCCCATAGAAAGATGCGCACATGGCGACGTACCTCAGAAGGGCGAACGGACTTCCGGAGCGCGAGAACTGAGCTAGAAAAAAAAGCAGAAGTAGGAAAAATGGAGTTTTGAGAGGAAGCCAAGAATCTGAAACCTACCTTGACTTTTGACCCGTGTGTCAACCGGTTGAGAGCCAGCGCGTCTGACAGAGAATGACACGCAAACTGAGGAAGATTTCTCGCAGTACCTGAGGATAGGCACGAAAACCGAGAAAATCCCAGCGGGCAAAAATCGAGTCATTTATTCTTTGTCCGACGTTCCTTGTGCCAAGAAACGCCAAACAAAGAAGGGGCAACTGTCATAACCCCATTTTTACCCCCGGGATTTTCTCGGGTGTCGGCGCGCAAAACGAGACAGCCCGAACCAAGCCGGTCTGATCCGACGAGAGGCCTCGCCACATCAAATACTCCCAAGAAGAAGGTCCGGGACACATTTCCCAAGGTTTGACCAAGGGTTGACCAAGTTTGACCTAGAGTTTGACCAAGTTTGACCGAGGTTTGACCGAGCCGTTTCCAGCCCGACTAGGGTCCACCTTGCCCAGAAACCCTTCGAAATGAAGTCCGGGATACATTTCCCAGAGTTTGGAGAGCTTTGACCAAATTCGACCAAGTTTGACCAAGGTTGACCAAGTTTGACCAAGGTTTGACCGGACCGTTGACCAGACCAAAAAGCTGGAATCGAACTGACCACCTCCTTGACCAATTCTGAAGAACGTGATCAAGAGCTTCGATTCCGTACTTTACGGGTCGAAAACGGACGAGAAACGAGAGAGTTATGGCCAAAACTGCGAAAAAACGGTCCAACACTTAGCCAAATTTTGGCTAAGTGTTGTTGACAAAACAGCCTATTTGGGAGGCAACGTTTGCGCAAAGATTCTCTCCGACCCGCTGCAACTTGGTCCGCGAGCCAAGACCCTTAGGCAAGAGGTTCACTTCAGCTACCACACGCAACTTTCGGATCGTCAAGAGCTCCTCCGGTCAAGCCGGAATCTCAGTCAGAAGATGACCCCTTGGCATAAGGAACATTCCGACGGCCTCCGTTCGCAAGATCATATCTTGCGAACCCAAGCTCGCCTCTGTGCAAGGCCTGTACCGTTGAAAAGTAGGTAGCGCAAGCTTTCCGACGATACCAAGATCGTCGAAATCCGACATCGGGAGCTACGTCTACCACGCGCGTGAAAACAGGCCGACGAAATAAGGCTGTGCTGAAATTTCCGGAATTTTCCCACCGACGTTGCCACGCTTGCGCACAGAGTCTTCCTGACTCGCAACAAGTTGATCTGCGAGCCCGGGCACGTTGGAAAGAGGACACATTCATGCACGAGACGTGGAACTCTCGGATCGCCAAGAATTTATCGGGGTCTAGCCGGAATCCTGATCGGAAAACTGCCCTCAAACGGACCAAAAACACCCCGGTGGCCTCTGTTCGCGGGGCCATATCTCACAAGTCCAAGCTCGGATTTCCGCAAATCCGGAACCTTGCAAAAAGTAGGCAGCGCAAGCTTTCCGACGGTACCAAGAACGTCAAAATCCGACATCGGGAGCTAGGTCAAATATGCGCGCGAACTGGGACAAGATTTGAGAAAAAACGCGCTGGGAGCAAAACGCATTTTTTCCTCCCGGACAGCCGCCTTCGCGCGCAGAGTCTTTCCTGCTCGCAACAAGTTGATCCGCGAGCCCGGGTGCGTTGGAAAGATAACGACTCCGGCTACGTCGTGGAACTCTCGGTTCGCCGAAAGCATCCCCCGTTTGATCGGAATCTTCACCGGAAAAGTGCACGAAAACAGCTCCGATACCCCGACTTCCGGGAGCCATAACTCCTCTCGTCCGAACTCCGATTCGTGCAAACTTTATATCGTTGGAAAGAGGACGTCGAGAGCTTTCCGGACGATATGCCTGCATGACCCATTTTGAGTTCCAGAAGACCTCCAAAACTGCCCCTCGAAAATCGGGTCAAAAAAGGATACGCGCGCGAGAATCGAGGAAGTGCAGACAGCTGTCTTGGGAGGCGTGCACTGCGACGTGCGCAGTACCACCATCACGCGCCGCGCGCAATCATGGCGTGCCCGAGGCGTGCACGCCCCCTATAAATAAAGCCTCCCCCCCCTCATTTGCACATAATTTTGCTCGGGCTCTAGGCCCTTAGAGCGTTAGTTTAGGCAGAAAATAGGGGTTTTAG
>OU015765.1:1217829-1227829 GCA_907173295.1 Fagus sylvatica | reverse complement strand
GGCATTATTTTGATTTGGGCATGAAAATACCAAACGGTATTGGTGGTTTTAGGTAAGTCTTTCAATAGCACTAAACCCCATGTAAATCCATGAGGCGTTGGACCCGTAAATTGCAAGCTCCATTTTCAAATAGATTTTTCTCATTTAAGTCCTATTTGGCGTCGAAGGTTTGGATAAGTCTTTCAATAGCACCAACCCTTCGTGTAAGCCCGAAAAGGCATTGAAACCCCATTTTCAAATAGATTTTCTCATTTAAGTCCTATTTGGCGTCGAAGGTTTGGATAAGTCTTTCAATAGCACCAACCCTTCGTGTAAGCCCGAAAAGGCATTGAAACCCCATTTTCAAAATAGATTTTCTCATTTAAGTCCTATTTGGCGTCGAAGGTTTGGATAAGTCTTTCAATAGCACCAACCCTTCGTGTAAGCCCGAAAAGGCATTGAAACCCCATTTTCAAATAGATTTTCTCATTTAAGTCCTATTTGGCGTCGAAGGTTTGGATAAGTCTTTCAATAGCACCAACCCTTCGTGTAAGCCCGAAAAGGCGTTGAAACCCCATTTTCAAATAGATTTTCCTCATTTAAGTCCTATTTGGCGTCGGAGGTTTGGATAAGTCTTTCAATAGCACCTACCCTTCCGTGTAAGCCCGAAAAGGCATTGAAACCCTCTTTTTAGATTGTTTTGTTTCATTCATGTAAATCCTATGGTGGTGTCGGGATCCGAGTAAGTCTTTCAATAGCATCGAATCCCGACCCCACGAGGTTTTGACCCTTTCCTTAAAAACTCTTGTGTTCATAATAAATTGCACTTTGCATTAAGCATTATATTCATGCCGATCCATATTTGTCATCTTCATGATACATGTGTTGCGACTATGCCATGACTATTTTGCTTGGATATTTTGCCATCTTACCATCTTGATACTTGCTTGATTGTTTATTGCTTTGATATAAAAATGTGATTAAAATACACTTTGCCATGAAAACTTTAAAAAGAGTAAACATGGTAATGTGGGCGTTAGAAACGAAGGTATGAGTCCTTTACACGGGGGCGTGGCTGGTACGTGCTTTCGTGTAAGGGATTCTACACGTTCTAACTCCCATAGGATCATGGTCTAAAATTCCCCAAAGTGTGAATTAATCACCCAAAACCCCGCCATTTGACGGACCGCTTTACTCTTGGAAATCAAGGGTAAAGAGATCCCGAATATGGCACCAAAAACATTAATTGTTTGTCCCGGCACTAGGTGTTAGGATTTCAAGTATATCCTACCACCGAAATGCCCGGAAATTTAAAAGATACAAAGATAAAAGGGATGGTGAAATAAAGAGTCTAATCAAAACCGAACGAAGTCATATTACGTTTGCCATTTTTGGTATATCGTACGACGGAAATCGGGACATTTGTACATAATAAAAACCAACAAACTTAGGCTTAGCAAATAAAGAAAACATTAGGAAGGAGGTAACCGTTTTCTTAAACGGATGTCGTGGGGTGCCTAACACCTTCCCCACGCATAAGCAAACCCCCGAACCTATCTCTGGTTCAGACCATTTAGTTGTAGATGTCTAAATAGGGTAAAATCTATTAGACATAGGTGCCCAATCACACCTTAAAATTTCCCATGATTGGTGGCGACTCCAAATTTGTGCTCACACGCACACACGTACACAAGTTCCCACACACACACAACTCGTATCTCGAAACGGAAAAGAGATAGAGGAACACACACAACACTCGCCAAATGGGGGTCGGTATCTAGGAAAATAGAAATAAATAAATAAGGAAATTTTCCGCCGGTGTCGACAGCTTGGCGACTCCACTGGGGACTTAGAGGGTTTAAGCCTATAGTCTTTCGGTGTTTTCTTTGCTAAGCATGTGTGTATATATTTGTTGGTATTCATTATTTGATTCATTCTTTATTTCATCTTGTATAGTGTTTTGATTTTAGCATGTCTATATTCTTGTATATAAACTGCGAACATAGGATAGAGATTTATTTTATGCAACACATATTGTATATTGTGCCTTGTACAAAAAAGTCTTTTCCCTTTTTACTTTCAAAATCATGACATATACACTCATTGGACTTTTGGGTCGAACCCGGACTCAGGTGGGGCTGGGCTAGTACAGGCTCCACCACGAACCCTTTTATATCTAGGACATGGAACACGAGAATCCACCCTTCTCCCTTCACACCCGTGGAGATCGAGGGGGGCGTGCAAGTGCTTCCCCGGTGATCCAATACCCTTTCGACTTCCTTCGGGAGGATGAAACGGGCATGATCATCGGCCCCTTTAGGAAACAGAATTCCAAGCTGTGTCATACCATGTTGCATATAGTAAGCTATAGAGTAGAAAACTACCTGTGAGGGCTCTGGTAAAAGCCAACCGAGTGAACATCCAACCTAAGATAGGATACCCAAAAATAGGATGTGTCTTTTCAAAATGAGTCAAGGGAAAAGCGTTGTGCTATTTTCCAGGTGGTGATAAAATAATTGGAGCCGACTCAGGTTCTATCTATCTAAACCTTTGTTTGCATGTCATTGTTTGATAAAGGGATAGGATAACCACGTTGTCCATACCCGTTGCAAACCACTCAAACCCAAAGAGTTCCAAACTCTACATGGGATGTATAGAGTCGTGTCGTATCCAACCAAAAGTACGACCCTCACATTAACCGACATCGGTTCCCAAAAATCTTTCAAAAATGGAACCGAACGCCGAAAGGCTCGTCGAATTTCAGTAATGTGAGAGTCTATCTTTTCGTTGATACGCGTGTACATAGTCTTGTCGTACCCCAACCAAAAGTACGACCCTCACATTAACCGACATCGGTTCCCTCCAAAAATTTTCAAAATGGAACCGAACGCCGAAAGGCTCGTCGAATTTTCAGTAATGTGAGAGTCTAGCTTTTCGTTAGTACGATCATACCCGTCATGTACATAGTCTTGTCACCCAACCAAAAGTACGATTATCACATCAACCGACATTGGTCCCTCAAAATTTTTAAAAAAAAAATGGGACCGAACGCCGAAAGGCTCGTCGAAATTTTGGATGTGATAGTCTACCTTTTCGTTGATACGTATGTACCCATTGTGTATAGAGTCATGTCGTCCTCAACCAAAAGTACGACCCTCGCATTTACCGACATCGGTTTCCAAAAAATCTTTCAAAATGGAACCGAACGCCGAAAGGCTCGTCAATTTTTGGTAATGCGAGAGCCTATCTTTTCGTTGGTACGATTGTAACCATCGTGTATAAGAGTCAAGTCATCCTCAACCAAAAGTACGACCCTCACATTAACCGACATCGGTTCCCTCCAAAAATTTTCAAAATGGAACCGAACGCCGAAAGGCTCGTCGAATTTTGAGTAATGTGATAGTCTATCTTTTCGTTGATATGTATGTACCCATTGTATATAGAGTCGTGTCGTCCTTAACCAAAAGTACGACCCTTGCATTTATCGACATCGGTTCCCTCCAAAATTTTCAAAAAAAAATGGAACCGCACGCCGAAAGGCTCGTCGGATTTTGATAATGCAAGAGTCTATCTTTTCGTTAGTACGCCTGTAAACCCCAAGAGTTTCCAAACTCTATAAGGTCGTGTAGAGTCTCGTCATGTCCAACCAAGAGTATGACCTTCGCACTAACTGACATCGGTTCTCAAAAACCTTTCAAAATAGAACCGAACGCCGAAAGGCTCGTCAAATTTTGATAGTGCGAAAGCCCATCTCTTCGTTGACAAATCCATACATGTGTCAATCCTAAAGAGTTCTCAACTCTACATAGGAATCTAGATACTTACCCATCGTGCTGTCTGTCAACCAAGAATACGACCTTCACACCTATCGACACTGGTTCCCTCCAAAAAAAAAAATCTTTCAAAATGGAACCAAGGCGCCGAAAGGCTCGTCGAATTTCCAATGGTGTGAAAGCCTATTTCTTTGTTGACAATGCCATTATGTACATACATGAGTTCTTAACTCTATAGATGTCTACTTGTGTCATCCTGACCCTCATATTGATTGATGTTGGTCACCCAAAATAAAGCCATGAGCCGAAAGGCTCGCCAATTTCTGGCAACCCAATGGAAAAACCCATCCGTTCATCAATGCATATTGCATTCATGCATACCATGCATACGCATATACATACTTAGCCATGGTTTACCCGCAAAGTAAGCCAAGGTCATGCATTCAACTGTGAATTCAAAGTCTAACTTAACGTTGTTTACCTCTCTAGGTTATATTTGCATTCGCAATCAAATGGCGGAGGAAGCAAGCAAACTCCGAGGATTGGAAAGCTCGGGTGGCGGCATTAGAAACCAAGTTTAACTTCTTGCTACAATTCATACGTCGGTGGACCGAACGAGAGGAGGAGAAGAAGAAGGCAACAATCAGCAAAAGACAAAAAGAGATCTATCCAGCCCTCAGCCTGTCAAAGGCAGCTCAGACTCTACCAACTCCAAGAAGGCCAGCCTTCCACATTCCTAGGCCGTCCCGGACAGAGCCTCGGCAGTTCCAGCCACTGCCAATCCCAGTCCTACAACTATATGCCTTGCTGATCAAGAAGAAGATGATTACGCCCGTCAACCAGAGGACGCGTATCGGGCCACAGCCCAAAGACTACAACAAAGACCTGACCTGTGAGTACCATCAAGGAGAGGTCGGGCATACAGTGGAAAATTGCAGAGTCTTGAGGCACCGTATCCAAGATCTGCTAGACCAAGGAGTGTTGAAATTCAGAATAGAGGGAGTCATAAATACAATTGGGGCAGAGAAAGATGAAGAAGTCGACATCACCTCCACTAGAATACCATGGGAGCCACTCTTCCATGAGCTAAAGAAGCGAGGGCTACTCCCTGCACCAAGGGCACCAAAAGAGTCGACAGAAGCAGGCACGTGCCAGTATCATCCCGGGGTTCGAGACCACAACCTACAAGGATGCGAAGAGTTCAAGAAGGAAGTCGCCGGTCTGATAACAAAGGGATTGATAAGAAGGAGGGGAGAACAGCCGGAGAGAGATTGCATGACGATCGACCAGCTGAGACTCAGCCCTTACGAGGAGACAAACTTCCAGGCAAGGATGGAAAGAATTGAAGAGGATTTTGAGAAATTCTGTGAGAGAAAGAAAGAAGAGTTCGGGGAAACTCACACCAGCCACACCACTGGAAATGTCCGGGCCCGATCCAGTGGTCATCCGTTATGTTACCAAAGAAAAGGTCGTGCTTCAGACAGCTTCGGTATCCGCGGTTCAATCTTCGGAGAAAGTTCCAAGCGTGGTGATCCAAGTTCCGCAACCCTTCCCCTACCAAGATAGTAAGAAGATCCCCTGGAACTATGGGATGAAAGTAATATCGACACGGGAAAGCCAGCCTAAGACGAAAGAGGAGGTAGTAGGGAACCTCACGTCCGGGCTCGGTGGAATTACCAGAAGCGGCAGGTGCTACACTCCGGAAGAGCTAGAGAAAAGGAGGAAAAGAAGCGGGAAAGGCAGTGGAGGATCCCGTAAAAACAAAAGCAGCGGAGGAAGAGGCCGCAGATTTCCTCCGAATCATCAAGAGTAGTGAATACAGCATAGTGAAGCAATTGAGCAAGATGCCTTCTCATATATCAGTACTGTCATTACTACTCGCATCCGAATCCCACAGGAAAGCCCTGCTGAAAGTACTTAACGAAGCATACGTGCCAGAGGATATCACTGGGCCGTCTTTCGAGAACATGGTGACCTCCATACTAGTCACCAACCAACTAACCTTCTCTGATGATGAGTTGCCCCCGGAGGGGAGAGGTCATACCAAAGCTTTGTATATCTCTGTCAAAACCAATGACCGCGTCGTGTCAAGGGTGCTGATCGACAATGGGTCAGCTCTAAACGTGTGCCCTCTATCGACCTTGGAAAAGCTAGACATTGATCCCACTCGTGTGAGAGTTAATAGCATGGTCGTACGAGCTTTCGATGGAACCCGCAGAGAAGTGTTAGGAGAGATAGACTTGCCAGTAGAAATTGGCCCGCAAGTCTACGACATCAACTTCCAAGTGCTGAGAATCGATTCTCCTTACAACTTGCTATTAGGGAGACCATGGTTACATACAGCCGGAGCAGTACCCTCCTCCCTACACCAAAAAATGAAGCTCATCATCGGCAACCAATTGGTCACCATCCTAGCCGAAGAACCCATATCCATTTACAACGACGGGGAAATTCCTTACATTGACGGATGTGCACCAGAAGAAGCATCATTCCACAGTTTTGAGTTCGTCACCGTCATCCATAGAGTGGCGGCCGTTGAACCAAGATTGTCCAAAGCTGGGATCATGGTAGCCAAGGAATTCGTCAAGGCGGGGTTTCAGCCTGGGCAAGGTTTAGGCTATGCGAACCAAGGAAGAACCACAATTGTGACCCTGGAGGGAAACAAAGACAAGTATGGACTGGGGTATACCCCGACCAGAAGGGATCGTCAGATGGCCTATGAAGCCCGGAGGCAAAGAGCTGCAGCGAAGCTCAAAGGAGAGAAATGGCCTGAAAGGAGGATAGCCATCCCCCACATCCGCACCACCTTCCCCGCATCAGCAATGTTTCAAGTTGATGAGGGCGACGTAGACGAGCTGGCATTACTTTTCACTGAGGATTTGAATGTCAATGCCATTACCACGGAAGGAGATTCCGCGGCATTCCCAGTCCATGCCGATCAGCACGAGGAGATAGATCTTGAAGACTTTCTAGATGGAAGAGAACCTCAAGGGTTATCGTATAGATGAAGAAACACTTGATGGAAGACACCATGGGAAGATGATGACCTCCCCAACTTGCTCCCGCACCTGATGGTTCCACGCGGGCTCGACACCCTGGAATTCGAGATATTTTGCGAGCATGGAGACCCGGAATCTCATCTACGGAAGTATCGCGAAAAGATGGCCTTGCATACTAACAACGAGTTCTTGATGATCTCGACATTTCATGAGAGCCTACCAGAGTGCGCGGTCACCTGGTTCTATCAGCTGAAGAATCTTGCCTGTTGGGGAGATTTGGCGAAAGCTTTCCTGGACCGATACCGCCACAACATCAAGGCACCACCGCCAAACCTCATCACCACCGCTGTTGCTGAAGAAGAAGACGCTGGCCCTATGGTTGAAGGTTTGAGCATCCACACCATTGCCGGAGAGGAGGATTCCACCACCACACCACCGACCCGCCACTGCCAACAGGGAGAAGAAGTCAAGACGTGGACTTGCGTACCATTGCTACAGCGTGTCTCGAGTAGTAATGAGTAAGCGGTATCCCAGCTAGGGGTAACTCGGTTTTGAGTCTACCAATAGCTCGGGAAATTTTGTATCAAACAATTTCGGGTTTATATGTTTAGTTTATGTTTTCAAGATATCATGCTACAATCATAATCATTTCATCACTGTAATATTTCCATCTCCATATTTCAAATGATATGTCACGTGTTTATTCCATGAATCTTTCTATCTTAAATACTCCAATGTGCATTAAATAAATCCAACACGCCATCGCACAAAACGAATGGTTCCTCTTTTTTAGTTTTCTTACCGTTTTTCCATCCGCTATCCTTTCCAGGATTACACGCAAAACCTCAAACGATCCCCACGTCTCCAAAATTGACAACAAAACGGATTGCTCACTGGATAACATAGATAATTCCGACGAAGAAATCGAATTACCAAGTGACATCCTTGAGGCATTAGAGAGACAAGATGAGGGGTCCAAACCCAACATAGAGGAATTGGAAATTATAAATCTGGCCAACGAGGGCGAAGAGCCGAGAGAAGTCAAGATTGGAACCCGCTGCGCCGCAGAGCAAAAGGAAGCACTCATCGCACTGTTGAGAGAGTTCCATGAAATCTTCGCCTGGTCTTACCAAGACATGCCAGGCCTAGACACAGACATAGTGGTCCACAAGATCCCGCTAAAGCCAGAATGCAAGCCCGTCAAACAAGCACTGCGACGGATGAAGCCCGAAGTCATTTTGAAGATCAAGGAAGAGGTGGAAAAGCAATTGAAGGCAGGTTTCCTAAGCACAGTAACCTATTCGGACTGGGTAGCCAATATAGTCCCGGTGCCGAAGAAGGACGGAAAAGTCAGAATGTGCGTGGACTATCGGGATCTGAACCGAGCCAGCCCGAAGGATAACTTTCCTCTACCTCACATTGATACCCTGGTCGATAACACAGCAACGAACGTCGTATTCTCATTCATGGACGGATTCTCAGGGTACAATCAGATCAAGATGGCCGAGGAAGACAAGTCCAAGACCGCTTTTGTCACACATTGGGGAACCTTTGTGTATGATGTCATGCCTTTCGGTCTGAAGAACGCCGGAGCCACTTATCAGCGAGCCATGGTCACTCTCTTCCACGACATGATTCATCATGAGATAGAGGTTTACGTGGATGACATGATTGCTAAGTCTCGAACTGCACAAGATCATCTCACAGACCTACGCAAATTGTTCCAGCGATTGAAGAAGTACCAACTCAGATTAAACCCGAACAAGTGTGCCTTCGGCGTCACATCCGGAAAATTATTAGGCTTCATCGTCAGCGGCCGGGGAATTGAGATTGATCCTGCAAAGGTTCAAGCCATACGAAGCATGCCCGCGCCAAGGACAGAGAAAGAGATCCGAAGCTTCTTGGGAAGGATTAACTATATAGCTCGCTTCATCGCACAGCTTACGGCAACCTGCGAGCCTCTGTTCAAGTTGCTAAGAAAAGATGTGAAGATAAAGTGGACTGAAGACTGCCAGAGAGCCTTTGACAAGATCAAGGAGTATCTGCTCAACCCACCCATCCTGGTTCCACCAACTCCAGGACGTCCCCTCATTCTATACCTCACAGTCCAAGAAGCATCCATGGGCTGCATGTTGGGACAACAAGACAAGACTGGGAAGAAAGAGCAGGCAATCTACTATCTTAGCAAGAAGTTCACGGAGCCAGAGACCCGTTACTTGTTGGTTGAAAAGACGTGCTGTGCACTGGCTTGGGCCTCCAAGAAGCTGAGACAGTACATGCTCTACTACACCACTTGGTTGGTATCCCGGATGGACCCAATCAAGTACATTTTTGAAAAGCCTGCCTTGACTGGGAAGATCGCACGGTGGCAAGTACTCCTATCTGAATTCGACATCTTGTTTGTGGCTCGAAAGGCGATCAAGGGACAAGCCATAGCCGATTACTTGGCAGATTACCCGTCTGAACAGTTAGAGTTAATGGACTCCGAGTTCCCAGACGAAGACGTAATGACAGTCGACGAAGATAATCACGGCAGGTGGAAGCTTTACTTTGATGGAGCAGCGAACGCTGTCGGAAGTGGCATTGGCGCAGTCTTGGTATCACCAAAGGGACAACAAACTCCTATCGCTGTTAAGCTGGGGTTTGATTGCACCAACAACATGACTGAGTACGAAGCATGCATCGTCGGCCTGCAAGCAGCTTTAGAATTCGGTGCTTATGAACTGGAAGTCTTCGGAGACTCTCTGCTAATAGTGTCACAGACTAACGGAGAATGGCAGGCCCGGGATCCCAAGCTCATCCCGTACCAACGATACATCAGCCGGCTAGTCCCAAAGTTCAAGTATGTCACCTTCACATACACCCCAAGAGCTCACAATCACTTCGCTGATGCGCTCGCCACACTGGCAAGCCTAATCAAGCTAGTAGAAGGGGATGATGTGCGACCGTTACGGATCGAGACTCGAGACATCCCGGCATACTGTGTGTGCATAGAAGGAATGCATGAACGTCGAAGCAGAGATAGACGATAAGCCTTGGTATTACGATATCAAGCGCTTCATCCAAGACAGAGAGTATCCATCACGGGCGACCGAAAATGAGAAGAAAGTACATCAGAAGGATGGCCTTCCAGTTTTTCTTGAGCGGAGAGATTCTGTACAAGCGAACTCATGATGCCACTCTCTTGCGATGTGTAGACGCTGAAGAAGCTAATCGGTTGATCCAAGGAGATGCACGCGGGACTAATGG
>OU015765.1:1202807-1217729 GCA_907173295.1 Fagus sylvatica | reverse complement strand
GCCACATTTGGGCTTGACTGGGCCACCATCTCTGCCTACCTTCAAAGCCCACTTGCAAGTCCATGGTTTGCCACAGCAAATATTGCTGCAGGATACGTTATTGTCGTGTATATTTTGACTCCGTCGTGTATATTTTGACTCCCATATGTTATTGGCTCAATGTCTACAATGCCAAAACCTTCCCTATATTTTCCAATGCACTCTTTAACTCAGCTGGCCATGAGTATGATACTTCATGCATCATCGATTCTAATTTCCACCTTGATCTTACTGCCTATAAAAGTGAAGGATCTCTCCACATCAGCACATTTTTTGCAGTGTCTTATAGTGTTGGTTTCGCTGCACTTGCTGCTATAATTGTACATGTTGCACTATTCCATGGAAGGTACAAAATGACATGCAAATTTGATGTTGAATTCACATTATATTTGATAAATTATACCGATTTTTTTTTTTTTTGATAAGAAATTAGTAAATTACGATTTTCTAAAAAGCTTAATGTGTTAGGAATTTTTTTTTTAAATGAACATAAGATCATTTTAACAATATTATAATGCTTTAAATCCCGATTCCATATTGAATTGGCTGATGCAATGCAATAGAGTTGATTTTTGGCTGATGCAATGCAATGCAAAAAAAAAAAAAAAAAAAAACCCGTTTTTGAGAATGAAAGTAGAAACCGGTGTACCAAACAGCAAAAAAATTAGGTGGGACCCCATTTTCTGGTTAACAAAGAAGGAAACAATTTTGCAAAGTATGTACCAAATAAACTTTAAGCGACTGCAATGACAACTTTCAAAGTTATGGGGCAAAATATAAACACCTCAAACTTAAGGGGCCAAAAGTGAATTTTGGTCTAAAAAAAAATATTAGTACAATCTATACCACTTACATTGACCCGTAACCGCGTCGCTGACAACACCATTGTCACTGGTCATTTAGTTTTGGAGAAGAGATAATGGGACGCAGATGAGGGAAAGAGTAAGAGATAAGGAGCTAGTGAAAATATAGGACGTAGGGAAAGAGAGAGAGACTGAAAAGGGGGAGTGAGTTGTTCTGATAAGGAGAAGATGAATGAATCTGTAGCTGTTGCATTGACGTGTAGATTAGGTTTTGGGAAGTTGGATTTCTAATTTCTTTTTTATTTTCATTAAATATATAATGAAATGACTGATGAGCAACACTTCTTTTAAAATATTAGTTGCAACAGGCCTAATAGCCTAAACTATTTCTACGTCTAAAATATAAGGACTTATTTGGTACATGTTTCCATTTTCATTTTCATTTCATGACTTTTTTCAACTTTTCAAATTGGGATTTAAAACCTTTTCTTTCTTTTTTTCTTAAAAAAAAATTCTGTTTGGCACCTTATTTTCAAGTCACATCTTAAAACTCAATTAAAAATAAAAAAATAAAAAATCTTATTTGGTACATCGTTTTTAGTTTAAAATTTTAGATGCACCCAAAAAAATTGTAGGGGATCCAACCCTTCTCAACCCTTTTATATGTGTTCATTAACCTCATCAACCTCAAAACCTCATAAACCTCAAGTAAAATCTGATTCTATTTTTACTGATTCTGTGTCAATTAATGAAAAGATGAACTAAAGGATAATGTAATTGCTGATCATGTCAAATTAGAACTAAATGTTGTTAAACCTGAGATGTTGGATAGATATTAAATAGATATTCAAACATTAAATATAGATTATCTTATTATTAAATATTTTAACCATTTGTACAATATTTTTCATTATAGGATATAAATTAAAATAATAATATATTATATTTTAAACGTAGGAATGGTAAAGCTTTTAGGCCTCTTGCAAACTAGTTTTTTAAAAGAAGTGCTGCTCATCAATCATTTCATTACATATTTAATTAAAATAAAAAATAAATTAGAAATCCAATTCCCCAAAACCCAATCTACACGTCAATGCAACAGCCATAAATTCATTCATCTTCTCCATATCAAAACAACACAATCACCCTTTTCAGTCTCTCTTTCTCTTCCCTTGCGTCCCCATTTTTCACTAGCTGCTTGTCTCTTACTCCCATTCTCTCCTCCAAAACTAAATTGCCAGTGACAATGGTGTTGTCAGTGACGCAGCAACGGGTCAATGTGAGTGGGTTTTTAAAAGCTGGGCTATTTTTATTTAACTTTGATTTTAAAATAAAAAGTTTTCCCAGCCTAGCCCACTAATAAGAAGAAGAAGAAGAATATGGGTTTTAGAGATGGAATATGGGTTTTGAATAGAAAATATTGTATAAATTTTCCTTTTGGTAGTTTTTGATTTGGGTGTATAATTTTTTCTGATCTTTGATATAATGAGGATTCAAGGAAAGCTCAGCTTCATCTTGCTCTGTTTTGTTATTATCATTAAGAAATTGCTATGTTTTTGTAGATTTTGAATGAGACTTTTTCTAGCCCCAAATCAATTCCTGATTATATTATTGGAAATTTTTTTTGGTCTAATTGAAGAAGTTAATGTATGCTAAATATTTTGTTATTTCAAGTACTTTTGCCTACTGCAATTTTTGTTTTTGTATAAATTGTAATTGAGAAGGTTAAAATTATTAAAATCTGTATAGATGAAATGAGAATATTATTTATTTATTTTTGTGTGTGTTTTAATGAAATCTAAATTACTACAATCTGTTTTTGTTGATGAAGCAATCGAAGGTGCTCTTTGTTAGAAATATGTTTTAGGCCTTGGACAAAAGGAAGTTGTTCTATGTTGTAATAATTGTTTTTTTACTTAGGTTTCGTGGATTTTGCACAAGATTGAATGTTCCCGAGAGCTGTGGAATTTGCAAGGACCTATTTTTTTTGGAATTCACTTCAGTTGCTTCCAAATGGGTATGGTGGTGGTTGTTTTTTTGTTGGAAATTTTTTATGCTTTTGATCACAAGTGGAATGTGGTATGTGGTATGGTAGTGAGAGTTTTGTCTACTGTTATTTAAACTTTCTATACACACATTATATTTGGTGCTTTGTTTTCAATTCTTATCATGCTGGTATTATTGGTTGGGTTTAATATAGTATTAGTGATTTCGACAACTTTTCAGGTTAATGGTAAGGAGTTTTTAGATTCTATTTGGGGATCGAATTAGTAATTTCAATTGGGTAGGTTTAAAATATACATTAAATATGAACATGTAAGTACATATTACTTGGTTGGTTTAAAAAATTCTTGTAACTACATATAACTACATTATACAATACATTCAATTGGTTTGATTCTATATCAGCATTCATGTTGATTATATTTGGGCATTGAATACATTCAATTGGGTTCATTCTATTTGGAAATTCAATACATTCTGCAATTGCATAGTTATTATTCATGTAATTACATATTACTTATCAAAAAAAAGAAGGAAAAAGTATTCATATAATTACATATTTAATATAGGTTGCGAAAATCATAAGAGTTGAATGCCTTATTACCTGATATGGACAACATCTGAATGGTTGGATCAAAGCCAATTATAAAATTAGTCTTGTTCTGTATTTGGGTTGGATGAATTGTATACTGACGTGTTCCCCTGAAAATATGTGATTTTTTTATTGAATAATGTTTCTGTGTAGAAAATTGCCATGTATACCCCAATATATAGTAATATTTGTGTGTATACGAAATTTAAAATTCATTGTCATTAATTTACCTGTGCATCCGTTGTGGTTGTGTACGACGGGTTCTCCATCATTGTAGCACATACACTTGTGTCATAGGAAATTGAGTTGTACACTGGAGGATAGAATGACATGTCTTGTTCTGAGATCAATTGTAGTGTAGGGCTGAAGATTGTATTTGGGTTGGATGAATTGTATATTGACGTATTCCCCTGAAAAGAAGTGATTTTTTTATTGAATAATGTTTCCGTGTAGAAAATTGACATTTAAAATTCATTGTCATTAATTTACCTGTGCATCCGTTGTGGTTGTGTACGACGGGTTCTCCATCATTGTAGCACATACACTTATGTCATAGAAAATTGAGTTGTACACTGGAGGATAGAATGACATGTCATGTTCTGAGATCAATTGTAGTGTAGGGCTGAAGATTGTATTTGGGTTGGATGAATTATATATTGACGTATTCCCCTGAAAAGAAGTGATTTTTTTATTGAATAATGTTTCTGCGTAGAAAATTGACATGTATACCCCAATATATAGTAATATTTGTGTGCATACGAAATTTAAAATTCATAGTCATTAATTTACCTGTGCATTCGTTGTGGTTGTGTATAACGGGTTCTCCATCATTATAGCACATACACTTGTGTCATAGGAAATTGAGTTGTACATTGGAGGATAAAATGACATGTCTTGTTCTGAGGTCAATTGTAGTGTAGGGCTGGAGATTGTATTTGGGTTAGATAAATTGTATATTGATATGTTCCCTTGAAAAGATGTGATTTTTTTATTGAATAATGTTTCTGCATAGAAAATTGTCATGTATACCCCAATATATAGTAATATTTGTGTGCATAAGAAATGTAAAATTCATAGTCATTAATTTACTTGTGCATCCGTTGCGATTGTGTACGACGGGTTCTCCATCATTGTAGCACATACACTTGCGTCGTAGGGAATTCTGTTATACACTGGAGGATTGAATGACATGTCTTATTCTGAGGTCAATTGTAGTGTAGGATTGGAGATTTGGTTGTTATTATCCATCATATTGATGTTTGATAAAGGGCATGTTTGTTTTGTGTGTCCTTCTTTCTTGCATAAGGCACACTTTCTTTTTTTGATTTCCTTTCCCTTGTCAGCCTTTTGTCCACCGTTAGTATGTGCAACTCGTGGATCTTTTAGAATATCTGCCCTACAGATGATCTGTTTATTTCTTCATCGTTGTAACTTATATCTGAAACATGTAGTTGATCCATTTGTTGTGTTAGCATATCCAATCCATCATTGAATTGTCTATACCCTTTATCCGATCTTGATGCTATATAATACAAATTGTTGCATCTAGATGTTAATGCACCATACCGTACAACCTCAGTTACATCATTAGGATCGTGTAATGAATGATATGTTGGTCTACTATTAGACTTTGCAATTTTGGTCCATCTCAAGCTAATGAGGTTTTGAGGTATTTCCTTAAGCCTCTCAACCTTCATAACGTGGAAGGTGTGCTCGCAAGGTAGTCCAACTGTTTCAAACTCTAAGCAGGTACATCTTATAGACACACTTGTTGCATCAAATATCACTTTCCAACGTGCTGTACGATTTTGAGTGGTTTCTAAGGTATAGGTTCGAAGTTGATGTTCAATAATCTCCCAAAAAGGCGTCTGAAATAAGTATTCCTTCTGTTTAGAGTTTGTCAAAATGTATAATCTTTGTCAAAATTTGTAAATTTAAAAAAATTTCTCATATTTTAGGGCTTCAGTGAGACTTAGTATTGTTTGAGTTAGAGAATGTAATGATTTTGATATTGAATGTAAATATGTCCTAAGTATTGTAAAAGCTCTCTGTCTTGGTAAAAATTTTATTCAATATTGTAAGGTATTTGTCGAAATATGTAATGGGTGACAAGTATTGTAATATTAAAATTTGGTTTGGTGGTTAATTGGATTTTAGTGTTTATTAGTAAGAGTTTAGTAATAACTTGTTAATGTTTGTCAAATATGATATTGTATTTTACGAGTGATATAAGCTGTGTCTAATGTTGTTTAGAGTTTGTCAAAATTTGTAAATTTAAAAAAATTTCACATATTTTTGGTATAGTGAGACTTAGTATATTTTGAGTCAAAGTATTGTAAAAGCTCTCTGTCTTGGTAAAAACTTTATTCGAGATTGTAAGGTATTTGTTGAAATATGCAATGGGTGACAGGTATTGTAATATTGAAATTTGGTTTGGTGGCTAATCGGATTTTAGTGTTTATTAGTAAGAGTTTAGTAATAACTTGTTAATGTTTGTCAAATATGATATTGTATTTTACGAGTGATATAAGCTGTGTCTAATGTTGTTTAGAGTTTGTCAAAATGTATAATCTTTGTCAAAATTTGTAAATTTAAAAAAATTTCAAATATTTTTGGGCTTAGTGAGACTTAGTATATTTTGAGTCAGCGAATGTAATGATTTTGATATTGGAAGTAAATATGTCCTAAGTATTGTAAACGCTCTCTGTCTTGATAAAAACTTTATTCGAGATTGTAAGGCATTTGTCGAAATATGCAATGGGTGACAGGTATTGTAATATTGAAATTTAGTTTGGTGGCTAATCGGATTTTAATGTTTATTAGTAAGAGTTTAGTAATAACTTGTTAATGTTTGTCAAATATGATATTGTATTTTATGAGTGATATAAGCTGCGTCTAATGTTGTTTAGAGTTTGTTAAAATGTATAATCTTTATCAAAATTTGTAAATTTAAATTTTTTTTTACATATTTTAAGGCTTCAGTGAGACTTAGTATAGTTTGAGTTAGAGAATGTAATAATTTTGATATTGGATGTAAATATGTCCTAAAAATTATAAAAACTCTTTGTCTTGGTAAAAACTTTATTTGAGATTGTAAGGTATTTGTCGAAATATGCAATGGGTGACAAATATTGTAATATTGAAATTTGGTTTGGTGGCTAATCGGATTTTAGTGTTTATTAGTAAAAGTTTAGTAATAACTTGTTAATGTTTGTCAAATATGATATTGTATTTTACGAGTGATATAAGCTGTGTCTAATGTTGTTTAGAATTTGTCAAAATGTATAATCTTTGTCAAAATTTGTATATTTAAAAAAATTTCACATATTTTTGGGCTTAGTGAGACTTAGTATATTTTGAGTCTGAGAATGTAATGATTTTGATATTGGATGTAGATATGTCCTAAGTATTGTAAAAGCTCTCTCTCTTGGTAAAAGCTTTATTCGAGATTGTAAGGTATTTGTTGAAATATGCAATGGGTGACAGGTATTGTAATATTGAAATTTGGTTTGGTAGCTAATCGGATTTTAGTGTTTATTAGTAAGAGTTTAGTAATAACTCGTTAATGTTTGTCAAATATGATATTTTATTTCACGAGTGATATAAGCTGTGTCTAATGTTGTTTAGAGTTTGTCAAAATATATAATCTTTGTCAAAATTTGTAAATTTAAAAAAATTTCACATATTTTTGGATTTAGTGAGACTTAGTATAGTTTGACTCAGAGAATGTAATCCTTTTGATATTGGATGTAAATATGTCGTACGTATTGTAAAAACTCTTTGTCTTGGTAAAAACTTTATTCAATATTGTAAGGTATTTGTCGAAATATGCAATTAATATTTACTCTTTGATTTAGTAAAAGATATGTTGATTATTGTTATTTTGTGTTAAACCTCAAATGTTTGTCAATTGTCGTAACATTGAATTTTATTTTGGTGAGCAAGCAGCAGGGTGACAGGAGATCTTATTTTGGTGGACAATGGTATTTATTTTCTTTAAATTGTTGTAAAGATTAGTTATAATCAATTTTGGCATCTCAGGTTCTATATTGACATACAGTACAGAAGGATTGGGTTGTTGGACTAACTTAGTAAGTTAATTTTTTGGGTAAATTACACTGACACACCATTTTTTTTGGGAAACTTGACTTGCTATACCCTAATTTGGGAGAAATGACACTCCGCTCCTAAATTTGCAAAATAATTAACATTCCCAAGTTTATATTTGACGACAGAATTATGAACGATTGAATTTGTTTAATGACTTAAATGAAAACATCATTGTGCTAGACTTTATTGCCTAAAGGATAGAGAAGATCTAAATTCTTTTTAGTCCCATATGATGATTGTATGTGATTGTTGAAATCTATAAGAGTGACTTCATTAATTATTTGGAGTAATTTTGGGAATCAAATATAGTCTTAAGTTTGGTGAGGGAGTCACTAATAGACTCAATTGGACACTTTTAGAAGGCTCTAATGGTCGGCTATCATCGTAAGATTTTAAGTTAAGCATCAGTCCCCAAGTAAATACTATTTTCTTATAAGATTGATACAATTGGATTCTTGTATTATTGTTTAAGGTTGGACTTGTGAATTTTAATAATGAGAGGAATACTACAACTATCTCTTTCTTGAGGTAAGTAACATTTGTCCTTAACTAGTGTTTTCCCAAAATTTATATATATTAATATATTCCTACTTGCGAACTTGATATTAACGTTTTTATGGTTTAATTATGCTAAGAAAACATGAATATACGAATGCCATGCTAAAAGAACTGATTGATTATGAGAGAACTTCAATGAACGTGTTAAATACAAGACCATGGCCCGGATTGTCCTTGTTGGTTCTGGTCCTGATGAACAATGTGCTGGATATGGTAGTCATAAAACAAAATATAGACATGGAAGGTATGCATTTCTCGTGAATAAATTAGATATTTTTGTCACCGGTTTATTTTGGATACCACATGTGATTTTTTTAAGTTGATATGAAGTTAATGGATTGAATTATTCAATTGGAGACACATTGTGATTTTATCGATGGTGTAGAATGCAATGATCTTTGGCATTATTAAATTAATTCTTGTCTCCAATTTTGAGAGGATGTTGTTCATTCAGTTCAGTATGGTTTATGGTGACGAGATCTTAATTTGGTGGACAATGGTATTTTTTTTTTTTTAAATTGTTGTAAAGATGAGGTATTATCAATTTTGGCATCTCAGGTTCTATGTTGACATATTTAGGACCAATTAAATTTTTTTTTTTTTTGGATAGTTATGATAGCATTTAAACCTATGGCGTCCGCTCATGATGGTTGCTCTTACCATCAGGCCAAGACACCAATTGATTTTTGGTGTAGGCGGGATTTGAACCCAGGTCCCTTGCTCGACGACAAGAGACTTTACCAGTTGAGCTAACTGGAACCCACCCAATTAAAATTTATAGTACATCAGGATTGGATTGTTGGACTAACATTTAGTAAGTTAATTTTTGTATACCTTTACCTAGCAAGCTTAAGAGATTGCAATTGTTCCTCTAAAAGTCATATGTTGGTGATTTTCAATGGTTAAGGTTTTGATATTAAATGTGTGATTTAATTAATAAAAGATTTTAGTGGTTCAAAATCTATCTTGACTCTTGTTGAGTTAAGCTTTAGAGTAATCTGCTAGAAATTTTCAAAAGTTTGACACTTTTTGTAGATATTGGCTTTTCAATCCTTGTACAAGTAGATTTATAAGTTTATATTTGACGATAGAATTATGAAAGACTGAATTCATTTAATGAGTTAAATTAAAACATCATTGTGCTAGCTATATTGCCTAAAGGATAGAGAAGATCTATATTCTTTTTAGTCCCATATGATGATTGTATGTGATTAGAGAAATCTATAAGAGTGACTTTAAGGTAGCGTTAAGTTTGATAAGGTCTCTTTGGGAATTTCCATATACAAGTACTTTGAGGAAAAAATAAAATATATGGAGATATGTTTCCGAAATAGTAATTCTTGGCTATGATATAAATCTTATGTGAATCATACCTTCGATTATCAGATCGATCTTATTAAGTATAAATTGTTTGAAGGAGTATAATTTTGATTTGATACATAAAAGTGATGTTATTAAAAGGAGGTGTTGAGGAATAGAAATCATGATTCCGGAACACAAAAATCAACAAAGCATATGTTAGAGGTTATTGACGAATTTCTACTTTTCAACTTTAATTAGATATTGATGAAAGGCAATTGATAATATTTTTCCTTCTCTAAACTTTAGGTATATTAGTGTATTCAATTGTAACACTTTGGATCCTATAGTAGTTAATGTTTAGAACTTATGAAGTTTTATAGTATTATAAGATTGAGGTTGTTCACTACAAAAAAATCTACATATAGAGGCGGTTTTGAAAAGCTCAAAACCGCCTCAATAGACTATCAAACCGCCTCAATAGACATGAATGCTCTATAGAGGCGGTTTTCAAACCGCCTCTAAAAATTTCAAAAGTGCCTTTATAAGTACTGCCTCAATAGACATGAATGCTCTATAGAGGCGGTTTTAAAAAACCGCCTCTATAGAAAAACCTATAGAGGCGGTTTTGAAAACCGCCTCTAAAGATCATATGTAACCACCTTTATAAGTAATATGGTCTATAGAGGCGGTTTGAAAACCGCCTCTAATAGGTTTAAAAATCGCCCTAGATTTATCTATTGAGGCGGTTATATAACCGCCTCTATAGATAAAATATTTAAAAAAAAAAATCTATTTTTGAAAGTTGTCTATTGAGGCGGTTTGAAAACCGCCTCTATAGATCTTTCTTTTTTTTTTTTTCTTTTTTTTTTTTTTTTTAATTTGCTTTTTGCACTGATTTGATTCTCCTAATACACGATACAAAATTCCAAACTAGAACAGAACAAATATCTATAATACCATCATCATATATGTATAACACAAATGTTTGATAATTTCAGTACAACATTTCACTTGAACATAAATGTTTCAAAAAACTAATTAGTACAACTAATCTTCAAAACTAGAATTCTCCTAAATTTTCTGATTGATGAGATGCAACAGATGATCTTTGGCCAATTGGAGATTGTTGATCCGAAACACCAACATTGCCCTACATACAAATTAAGAGAGTTTATAAGTTCCTATAATAGTAAAAAAGAACAACACAATGAAATTGACCTATCAATTGAAATTCAAACATATTTAAAGTCAGGTAATCTTAAATATTTAAACTTACCGGAGTAATTACTATGCTACATAACATGAAAATGCAGATGATTTAAATTAACATCAATTTAGGAACTAAATCATGTCTATAGAATAATTTTAACTCAATATAATCAGAGTAAAAAAATTAAACCAGAAAACATTAGAACAAACAAAGGTTACATAGTTCATACTTTTCATTTGGGTTTCAAATAACAAAACCAAGGCATAATAAAATTCACCCAAGTAGTATACATGCCAAAAAATACTCACACCAAATTACAACTCAAATCAATGAATCAAATTCAATAATTAATTCCCCAAAGTTCCAGTATTTTCAGCTTAACATTAAGCAGATTTCTGCAGATCAGTCATTTTATAAATTTTATTTGGAACACTTAAAGTTATCAAAGTAACTTGAAATTTAACAGGGATGAACTCATATATATGTACAAGCTACCACAGAAAATTCAGATCAAGATAACATTTCTAGAATTTATTAAAATTCTCGTCATATGGTAAACACGAATCTGTCCTGACAGATTTAGTGTCTCATAAGAAAATTAATAACTCTTTCAATATCAATCCAAATACTATAATTCTTGATTCTAAACTCAAGCCCTGTGTGTTAAATTTCATTATATTCATCTTTTGTATCCAGATTCCACATATATAAATTACTATGAATATTTAATCCTTACAAACACAGACACTGTCCATTTGACAGATTTGTAGGATTTTCTTATAAATTCTCAAAAGGTATTCAAATAACCATATTTTCATGTGAGATTTTAAACACTTATACTAGACATATAATAAATCAATCTTCAACAAACCGTTTCCCAAATTACTTTTTACAAAAATCCCAGAATTTCATACAACTTTCTGCTCACTGCAGAAAACAGAAACAGAGCAGCTTCCATGGTCACACATATACTCATTTTACACATGGACATAAGATCATCCCATCATCCGTTGCTTGTTTAGATGCAAATGTCACGAATTCTTGAACTCTGTTAAAATATTCTCTAGAGATCCTACTCTTATTCATCCAACTTTTATCCATTGTTATAGAATACCTACAACATAATTTAATGAATGCACACACTAAGGGTTATGTTTCAAAACATAATTTGTAAGGAATCACATGTGATATGATATTGTATCTAGGTGGTCTTATATAATTACAGTTTTTTTTTTTTTAATTAATCAAATATACATAGAGCAATTAACACTCCAATATCAACTGAAACCACCTTATAACACCATGCAAGCCACCCGTTTGCTCCAATTCAACAACCAACCACAACTTACAATTTCAGCTAAGTGCTTTTAAGTAACAACTATAAGATAAAATTACCTGAGGAGAAGAGTTTTCAAACCCAATCACCCTATATAGTAGCCTGCAAAAATCAAATCCCACAATTAACTCAAATAACCACACTTTTTTTTTGATAGGTAAAAAGGATTATATTAAAAAAAGAACCAATGTGTGCACAAAGTATGCACACAAATGGCCAAACAGTTACAAAATAGAATGAGAAACAGAAACAAAACTTAAAGAAACAAGGAAATCAGCAACACTGGCAGCTGTAGTAAATCCCCACACCCTTGACCAATCAAAAAGAGAGCTAGTAAAATTCTCTAGAAGTTGGTCTATAGAGCACTGCGTGTCCTCAAAGATTCTGCTATTACGCTCCAACCACACAATCCACATTAAGCAGAGGGGAGCTAAATTCCAGACATCAGAATGATGCTTCCCAAACCAATTACGCCATCCAAAAAATAAATCCTTCACACTCCGAGAAACAACCCAAGTAACATGGAACGAACGAAAAAGAAAGCTCCATAGCACATGTGAGATTGGGCAGTGTAATAGAAGATGGTCGACTGTCTCCCCGTTGGAACAACATAAACAACACCGACTCACCATACTATATCCTCTCCGCATAAGGTTAACTCAAATAACCACACAAAGCATGAACATATATAGTAGCCTCCAAAAAAATAATATATAAAAAATTTTGTCCATGAACTATTATAAAAAAACAAGAAAGTGCTTTTATTTACTAACCAACAAAGCATGAACATTTCCCACAAATGTACTTACTACAAAGTCATAGTAATGGATATTGGCTTGAGCCATGCAGAATAGCATCCCACTAAGGGCCGCCAAGGGCCACAATACTTACCAGCAGTAAAGTAATTCTTATATTTCATTGTCCTATCTCCAAAAGTAAGGCAAAGGATGAAAAGATAGTCTATTGTTTAATCTTTTATCATTCCTGATAGAGATATTTATAATTTTATATGCTTCCATTCCATTTTAATTAAGCATGTATAGTCATGACTGTTTGGTGGATGTGGTCTAATCTTCTAGGTCCCTCTATAAGAATAAATTAGGTACATGGTAAAGTTAGGTACGTTTAAAAAATAACTATTTTGATTCTGTTTGATGTGGTCATGAGGTACATTCGGCTAGTTATACATTGCATATAAAAGATAAAAACTCTAAAAGAAACCTATTGCGGTCAAACAAGGCATATAAAAGATTAAAAAAATCTTAAATGATACTTATTAGGCTGCCGGCTACTCTCATACACAAAGAGTCAATATAATATATTTATTTTATTAAATTATGAAAATCAAAAAATTAAAACAAAAGAAGGAAGAATTTGTCCTTGTTAGTTTAAAAAAAAAAAAACGATTAAAAGCTGGGAACCAAACCAAATTGGAGCAGTATTTAAGTTTGAAAGCAAAAGAAAACATTATAATTTAAATTGGATACTTTTTTTGAATGGCAGAGTGGCACAGCTGTATGAAGTGACAAAAGGGACTGCCAACATGGGAGAGGGTGCACAAAAGAGTGCTATTCTTGTCAAGGACTTTCTTGGACAAAGAAGTAAGGAGCCTAGTGAAGTTTATGGCTGTGAGAGCCAACCTCCATCTCCGTTTCTGATCTTTCATAACAAACTGGAGGAGTCCCATATTTTCGAACTCCCTCTGCCTTATCTATCTAAAATTCTTTTACATTTTCTTTTTTATCTCTCTTGCTTTTGATCTCTATCTTAAGTCTTAGCATCTTTACAATTGATTTAAGTTCAAGACATTATATAAGCCTATTTATTATTAACACTACTTCTATTTGGTTACTACTTTTTGTTGGCGTATTATTTTTGTTCTATTTGGTAATTAATTTCACGACCACAATAAGAATCCACATGATTAAATTAATGGGAATCTATCTTTTTTTCCTTCTCATATTTCTTGGCAGTTGATAACTGTGTTTTTGGGGTTTTGATTTGTGCATGTTCTTTTATATATATGTAGGCTATTTGGCTACGGGATTGGAATACATTTATTGCAATCAGAGGATCCAGACAGCATGCCAAAGAAGACTAAATTAATCCAAAGGATAATCATATTTCTTTCCAGGTAATTTTGGTCTACATAGTCTCTCTCTGTAGTTCTTTATGTTGATCTTTCTATTGGTCATTTGCTCATCCACTGGATTCAACTCACTAGTACTGAATTTCACCATTGGAAACGGCTATTCCTCTTTCTGCACAACTTTCTATACCAATTTTAAAAAGACTGTCTCTCACTCTGCTCAAGATATAATGCAAAACAAATAAAAAAGTACTACAAATCTTTCTCTCTCTCTTCGTGCTTCAACTTCAAATATTAATTATTAGTTTTAACTAATTATCAAATAGAAAATAATTCTAAACTTAAATTCACTACATCCAGCCAGAAATTAAAAAGGTACTGTAAGTTATCATATCATATCAAAGGCCTACAAAATGTACTGGCAAAGGTACTGTGGGTTATAGGGGTCTAAAACAACAAGTCAAGTTACTTAGTCGGCCATTTATTTTCAGTGGTCCAAACACTTAGCATTTGACAAAATAAATTTTTTTTTTTTTTTAGTTTCTTTCTCCTATTCGTATTCATATCTCTTTCTCTTTTTTGAGTTATCACTCTAACCCATTAGACCCATTCAAAAAAGCTTTCCAAGCTTTCTGACTTTCACCTTTTAGGATCACTTACCACAGTTCTACTTGTAGAAGCATCCGAGTTCTTAAAGTCATATTTCTTTTTCTTTCCTTCAAGTTTATACACTGCTAACTACATAATCACATAATCCAGAAATTTTCTACTTGACCAAATCAGAAAATGAAACAAACAAAATTGGAGGCAGAGAGAGAGAATACCTTGGAGGGATCGATGAAACCCTATCTCCGCCAATCAAAGCAACAGCTGCGGAGG
>OU015765.1:1167075-1202707 GCA_907173295.1 Fagus sylvatica | reverse complement strand
CTGTCATACGGGACATCCTATCAATTCGGTTTTTATATAAAAGAATGCTGCTCATAAAATAAAATCTTACATTAAGTAATCTTTGTCCTTAACTTTGTTGCATACTTTTTGTTAAAGTTTTTATTATTTTGTAATGCCAAAATCCATTTGTTTTGGAATATCATTTTATTTGTAAAGATATTATTTACTTCAAAAATTTGGATCAAGCATGTGATTATATATTGCAATGAATCTTTTATGGTATACAGCTTATTTGTTAAATTAATTTATTTTTATATGCAAATTTGAGTAAGGTTCGAAAATCACTATGCTTTGGAATTCAAACTTGTTTTTGACTTTTAAAGCTCTCAATCTGACTATGTTCTGGGCCCTGCCAATGGGGATATACGTTGGTATCGAAACTCGTTTCAATCTGGGGTTTGCCACCGACCTATGTGTGGTTTTTGGGTCTTGTCACAAGGATAATGTGGCCATAGTTACCAAAACTGTTTTGGTATATGTATATGTATTTGAATATGTTAGATTGTTATTTGCATATAAAATTATATTTTATTTTGTGAACCAAACCCAGTATTCGTTTATTTTAATAATTTTATCAAAATCACTCTTTTAACAAATGTATGCTTGATTCGGCTGGATAGTGATATTGGTTATTTATAGGGCTTTTCAGCTTAGCCCATTTCAGATTCTGAGGATTAGCTAGCACAGACGTTGCGAGAGAGTAGTGTGGAAAGGAATTTAGGCATAATATTAGCATTTCTTATTTGATTTTAATAAATCTTCTAATAGTCTCACCACAATTTGTCTGACATTTATTAAAATCAAATAAGAAACGCTAATATTCATTCCTAAATTCTTTTCCATACTACTCTCCCGCAATGTTGACGCTAGCTAATCCTTAAACTCTGAAATGGGAAAAGAAATGGGCTAAGCTAGGAAGCCCAACAATAACCAATATCTCTATCCAGCCGAACCAAGCATACATTTGTTAAAAACAAATATACATAATTAGTACAAATTTTTTAAATGGATAAAATAATTACAAAATAAAATATAATCTTATTTACAAATGGCAATCTAACATATTCAGATATAGATACCAAACAGTCTTGCCGACGACGCCCATATTATCTTTGTGATAAGGCCCAAAAACCACATATAGGTCGGTGGCAAACCTCAAATTGAAACTAGTTTCGATACCAACGTATATCCCCATTGGTGGGGCCCAAAACATAATTAGACTGAGAGGTTTAAAAATCAAAAACACATTTAAAACATATTTGAATTCCGAAAAATAGTAATTCTCGAACCTTACTCAAATTTGCGTACAAAAATAAATTAGTTTAACAAATAAGCTGTATACCACAAAAGATTCCTTGCGACTTGCGACATATAATCACATGTGTTAGCCTCAAGGTTTCAATAATTATTAATTGGCTAATTAATCCAAGGACATTCATGTAGTTTTGATGATAACCATGATTTTAAGTTGTTCATTAATGATATTTTCATATGAACTAATGATTTATGTTTTAAAGCTTAATTTTGACTATTGATTTAATTGGACCAAGATGGCCAATTCAAATATCAAGCAAATGCAAAGTTGACAAGTTGCAAATTCATTGAAGATCAAAGTCATCAAGACTCAAGACAAAGAAATCAAGCTCAAAGACAATGATCCGAGACATATGAGAAGTAAGAGTTAGGTTTTGTAAAGTTTATTAAGATTTGATCTTTAAGGCTCAACTTTAAAACCAACTTAAATTGATTTAGAAAAGTTTTCAAAGAAAGCAACTTGATTGAAATTCAAATGCAAGACAACCATATCAATTATGGTTGATAAATCTCTTAAGAAGATAAGATTTCAAAGAAAGCAACTTGATTGAAATTCAAATGCAAGACAACCATATCAATTATGGTTGATAAATCTCTTAAGAAGATAAGATTTCAAAGAAAGCAACTTGATTGAAATTCAAATGCAAGACAACCATATCAATTATGGTTGACACATCTCTTAAGAAGAAATGTTTTCAAAGAAAGCAACTTGATTGAAATTCACATGCAAGACAACCATATCAATCATGGTTGAAAAATCTTAAGAATAAAAGTTTTCAAAGAAAGCAACTTGATTGAAATTCACATGCAAGACAACAATATCAATTATGGTTGAAAAATCTTTTAAGAATAAAAGTTTTCAAAGAAAGCAACTTGATTGAAATTCACATGCAAGACAACCATATCAATCATGGTTGAAAAATCTTAAGAAGAAAAGTTTTCAAAGAAAGCAACTTGATTCATTGAAAATCAAGAAGAATGCAAGACAACATTTATGGCTATAAGTACTGTTAGCCTCAAGGTTTCAATAATTATTAATTGGCTAATTAATCCAAGGACACTCATGTAGTTTTGATGATAACCATGATTTTAAATTGTTCATTAATGATATTTTCATATGAACTAATGATTTATGTTTTAAAGCTTAATTTTGACTATTGATTTAATTGGACCAAGATGGCCAATTCAAATATCAAGCAAATGCAAAGTTGATAAGTTGCAAACACATTGAAGATCAAAGTCATCAAGACTCAAGACAAAGAAATCAAGCTCAAAGACAATGATCCGAGACATATGAGAAGTAAGAGTTAGGTTTTGTAAAGTTTATTAAGATTTGATCTTTAAGGCTCAACTTTAAAACCAACTTCAATTGAAAAATCTCTTAAAGTTTTCAAAGACAAACTTGATTGGTTGAAATTCAAATGTAAGACAACCATATCAATTGAAAAATCTTTTAAAGTTTTCAAAGACAACTTGATTGGTTGAAATTCAAATATAAGACAACCATATCAATTGAAAAATCTCTTAAAGTTTTCAAAGACAAACTTGATTGGTTGAAATTCAAATATAAGACAACCATATCAATTGAAAAATCTCTTAAAGTTTTCAAAGACAACTTGATTGGTTGAAATTCAAATATAAGACAACCATATCAATTGAAAAATCTCTTAAAGTTTTCAAAGACAAACTTGATTGGTTGAAATTCAAATATAAGACAACCATATCAATTGAAAAATCTCTTAAAGTCTTCAAAGACAAACTTGATTGGTTGAAATTCAAATATAAGACAACCATATCAATTGAAAAATCTCTTAAAGTCTTCAAAGACAACTTTGATTGGTTGAAATTCAAATATAAGACAACCATATATCAATTGAAAAATCTCTTAAAGAAAAGTCTTCAAAGACAAACTTAATTGATTGAAATTCACATGCAAGACAACCATATCAATTATGGTTGAAAAATCTTAAGAAGAAAAGTTTTCAAAGAAAGCAAATTGATTGATTGAAAATCAAGAAGAATGCAAGACAACATGATGGCTATAAATACTACCCTTTCTTCATTTCTAAACATCAAGCATACAAGAGAAATCAAAGATAGAAAAGATAACATCTTATACATCAATCCATCCTTCTCAAGCTTATATTTTCATATCATTCAAAATCCTTGATTGAAAATTTCTCTAAACACTTTTTGAGCCATATTGATCAAATCCTTGATATACTATTAGAGTGAGCATATTGTGTACAATTACTCTTTGAGAGAGCCTTATCTTGTACAACAAATACTTTGTTGAAACCATTGAGTGTTTTTGTTAGGGTTTTGGTATAAATCCTAAGTAGTGAAAAGGATTTTTCACTGGGTGGTTACTCTTCACCTTGTAAGGAAGATTTGTGGGTCTTGGTATAAATCCTAAGAGTGAAAAGGATTTTTCACTCGGTGGTTACTCTTCACCGTGTAAAGAAGATTTGTAACGGTTTTGATCTTCACCCGAAAGAAGATTGTCAAATTAGTGAATTTGGGAATCCTCGAGAAGTGATCTTGAGGCGGGGACGTAGGCGGGGAAGCCGAACCTCGATAACAATCACTGTGTTTGATTTTCTCTATCTCTATCTCTTACTTATTCAATTGCTTATATATGCTTGTGTTTGATTTTCTATCATATCTTATTGCAATTGAATTGTGTTCTTAAATTTGTTTTTGCTAATTGAAAATAGTTTTTAATTCCGCATTTAAATCGAAAAAGTTTGCCTCAACCTAAATCACCCCCCCTCTTAGGTTGATATTTGGGTAACAATTGGTATCAGAGCCAAGGCTCTACATATAGATTTAACAATCTTAGAGTTAAGATCATGGCAAACACATTTAGACCTCAAATGGTTGAAGGTCAATCTACAAATAGACCACCCTTGTTCAATAGTAGTGATTATAGTTATTGGAAAACTAGAATGACTACGTACATTAAAGGTCAAGATTATCTCATATGGAAAATCATTGTAAATGGTCCTCATGTTCCTACTAAAATAGTAGAAGAACAAGAAATACCCAAACAAGAAACTGAATGGGATGAAAATGATGTCAAACTCATTGAATTAAATTATAAAGCTATGAATTGTTTATATTGTGCGTTTGACTCAAAGGAATTTGATGAAATTTCAAGTTGTAATTCAGCTAAAGAAATTTGGGAAAGACTTGAAGCTACATATGAAGAAGCAAGTCAAGAATCAAAGATGAGCATGCTTGTTCATGATCACAAATTGCCTCAAATAGAGAAAGATGAATGTACAAGCATTAGCCCTCAAACATCCAACGATGAAGAAGATTCTACCGAAGCTTTTTGCTTAATGGCATATGAAGATGAGGTAACTTCTAAACTTAATTCTTTAGAAGATGAATCTTATAGCTATGATGAATTACAAAATGCTTTTGAAGAATTGGTTGAAGAATTTGAGAAGAATGTTTTGAAAAATAAAGTTTTTAAAAAGAAAGTCACATCTCTTTCAAACGAATTAGATGATTTCAAAAGCAAAAATGAAATTTTAGAAAAACAAATTATTTCTTTAAATGATAAAAATCTATCTTTAGAAAAAGAAATAATTAAGTTGAAAATTGAATCACAAAGCTTCATTGAGAAAATGAAAGCAAAAGATGTGGAAACATCATCACAAATAGCTTATGATTCAAATCTCTTAGTAAATGAAAATAAAGAATTAAAACTCAAAGTTGAAAACTTAAACAAAATTTTGACTAACTTTACAAATGGAAAGAAAAATTTGGATAATTTGTTAGGTAGTCAAAGATGTGTTTTTGACAAAGCGGGTATTGGATATAACCCGAAAATAAAAGAAAAACACTATCAAAAATTTTTCATTAATGAAAACTTCTTGAAATCTCCCATATGTAAACATTGTGGAAAATTAGGGCATAATATTCATACATGTCCCATGAAAAATATGATTTGGGTAGTCAAAGGAACTACTCCTCCAAAAGCTAACCCTAGTGGACCCAAGAAAATTTGGGTACCAAAGAAGGTTATTTGAAGTTGTTTTGTAGGTATGCTTGATATCCAAATCTACCAAGGATAAGTGGTTTCTTGACAGTGGATGTTCAAGGCATATGACAGGTGACAAAAACAAGTTCACTTCTCTTACTCTAAAAGATGGAGGAAATGTCAAATTCGGTGATAACTCAAAAGGAAAGATCATCGGTATAGGTAATATTGGTAAAACACATTCTCTTGTTATTGAAGATGTTCTCTTGGTTGATGGTTTGAAACATAACTTGCTAAGTATTAGTCCAATTGTGTGATAAAGGCTATAATGTAATATTTAAATCAATCATGTGCATTATAGTAAATGAAATTGATAATCAAGTTTTATTTGTGGCATTTAGAAATGAAAATGTCTACACTATTGATTTTGATAATATGACTTCAAAAGAATCAATTTGCCTTGCTGCCATAAATGAAAATAGTTGGTTGTGGCATAGAAGATTAGGACATGCCAATATGGAATTACTCTCAAAATTGTCTAAACTTGATTTAGTAAAAGGCTTGCCAGGTTACTAAATTTGTTAAAGATAAAATATGTGATGCATGTCAACTAGGTAAACAAACTAAATCATCCTTTAAGAAAAAGAAAGTCATTTCTACCTTCAAGACCTCTAGAACTCTTGCATATGGATTTATTTGGTCCTATTAGAACCGCTAGTTTAAGTGGTAAATTGTATGCATTTGTAATTGTTGATGATTACTCTCGCTATACATGGGTATTATTTCTTGCTCATAAAAATGAAGCTCATAAAGCATTTGTTAAACATTGTAGAAGAATTCAAAATGAAAAAGGTTATACAATTAACAATGTTAGAAGTGATAGAGGTAGAGAATTTGATAATCAAGATATTGAACTATATTGTGATCAAAATGGTTTTGGACACAATTTCTCGGCACCTCGTACTCCTCAACAAAATGGAGTAGTAGAACGTAAAAATAGATCACTTCAAGAAATGTCTAGAACTATGCTTAATGAACATAATTTACCTCAATACTTTTGGGCTGAAGCTGTTAACACCGCTTGCTATGTTATAAATAGAACCATCATTAGAAACACTTTAAATAAAACTCCTTATGAACTATGGAATAATCGAAAACCTAACATTGGATATTTCAAAGTTTTTGGATGTAAGTGCTTTGTATTGAATGATAGAGATAATCTTGGTAAATTCGATGCTAAATCCGATGAAGGTATATTCCTTGGTTATTCTACAAATAGTAAAGCATATAGAGTGTTCAATAAACGAACCATGGTTGTTGATGAATCTATGCATGTTGTTTTTGATGAAACTAATCCATTCCATATCAAAAATAATTGTGATGATGAGCCAATTTCTCTTGATAAATAAAGCTAGTTCATCTAACCAAGTTGATTTAAGTGAAAAAGTCAAAGATCAAGTAGATGAACCAAAAGATGAAGAAAAAGCGCTTCCTCCAACCAAAAATGAAGAATTACCAAAAAGTTGGAACGTAGTCCATAGTCATCCTAAAGAATTAATCATTGGTGAAGTTGAACGTGGAGTAAGCACAAGATCAAAGCTCAAGAACATCTGCAACAACATGGCGTTTCTCTCACAGATTGAACCAAAGAACATAAATGAAGCTATTGAAGATGAATCATGGATCTTGGCAATGCAAGAAGAGCTAAACCAATTTGAAAGAAACAAGGTATGGACTCTTGCACCTAGACCCAAGGACCACTCCGTCATTGGTACAAAATGGGTATTCCGAAACAAAAAGGATGAAGAAGGTATAATAGTAAGGAACAAAGCAAGGTTAGTCGCTCAAGGTTATAATCAAGAGGAAGGTATTGATTATGGAGAGACTTATGCTCCAGTTGCTAGATTAGAAGCTATACGCATGTTACTTGCTTTTGCATGTTTTAAAAATTTTAAATTATTTCAAATGGATGTCAAAAGTGCCTTTTTAAATGGTTTTATTGCCGAAGAAGTTTATGTAGAACAACCTCCTGGATTTGAAAATCATGAATTTCCAAACCACGTTTTTAAATTATCAAAAGCTTTATATGGTTTAAAACAAGCTCCAAGAGCTTGGTATGAACGACTAAGTGGTTTCCTTATTGAAAAGGGTTTTACACGTGGAAAACTTGACACAACATTATTTCTAATGTTTGATGGAAAAGACATGCTTATTGTGCAAATCTATGTTGATGATATTATATTTGGTTCTACTAATGAAAACTTGTGCAAAGAATTCTCTAAGACTATGCAGGATGAATTCGAAATGAGTATGATGGGTGAGCTAAAATTCTTTCTCGGACTTCAAATAAAGCAAACCGAAGATGGGATATTCTTAAATCAATCCAAATATGTCATAGACTTACTAAAAAGATTTGGATTGACAAATGCTAAAGCATATGGAACTCCCATGAGTCCTTCAACAAAGCTTGACAAAGATGAGAAAGGTAAACCGGTGGACGTTAAGCTATATCGAGGTATGATTGGTAGTTTACTTTATTTAACCGCAAGTAGACCCGATATAATGTTTAGTGTATGTCTTTGCGCTCCGATTTCAATCCTGTCCTAAAGAATCACACTTAATTGCAGTCAAACGAATATTTCGATATTTGCTTGGAACCATTGATTTAGGATTATGGTACCCTAAGTCAAATTCATTTGACTTAATAAGCTACACGGATGCGGATTTTGCTGGTTGCAAAATTGATCGCAAAAGCACTAGTGGTACTTGTCACTTTCTAGGACACTCACTAGTATCATGGTTTAGTAAAAAGCAAAATTCTGTGGCCTTATCAACGGCGGAAGCCGAATATGTAGCGGCCGGTAGTTGTTGTGCTCAATCTCTCTACATAAAACAACAACTAGAGGATTTTAAAATTCTTTTTGATCATATTCCCATAAGGTGTGATAACACAAGTGCCATAAGTTTAAGTAAAAATCCTATCCAACACTCTCGCACAAAGCACATTGAAATTAGATACCATTTTATAAGAGATCATGTGCAAAAAGGGGACATTGAACTTGAATTTGTAAGCACCGATAGTCAATGGGCTGATATTCTCACGAAACCTCTCATTGAAGAACGATTTTGCACAATTCGACGTGAAATAGGTATGGCTAGATACGTTGATATCAAATAAGCTTGAATTTATTATCCTTCTATTTGATTCAACTGTGTTAAATCTATATATACCTTAAGAATTGAATATAAAATGATTTTATCCATATCATGTTCATAAAATTGTTCATTTTATATCTTTCTAGTTATATTGTTTGAACATTAGATTATATGCCCAGTTCTATGTATATTTGCGTATATGTTCATGCATAAAATAAGAAATAAAACTCATCATTTAAACAAACTTGATTTTATTAAAAAGAAAGCCACAAAGGAGAAGCCACAAAGGAGAAGCACCACAAAAGGAAAAACCACTACACTTCCCACTACATTTATTTAGGGGATAGAGCGAGAAGTCAATTCCTTCACCTCAGCTAGTAGCTTCTCGTACTGCTTCTGCAGCTTATTAGTGGTCTTGCTCTGCTCTGTGGACCGGATTACCAAATCATCGGCATAAGAATCCACGAGCGCCTTCAGCCTTTTGTTCTCCTCCTTGACCTCCCCTACTTTCTTCTTACTCTCCTTCAGCAACCTTTGTAAAATGGTGACTTGAGAACGCAGCGCTTTTCACTTCCATATTCCTAACATGAAGACGACGTCCCATGTTAGAAACAGTGGCAGTACACTGAATCGTGAGTGCCAATGATTCATTTATTATTTGTGGGTCAGTCCTCCCAGCTAAAATCCTTTGCATCCTCCGGAGTACAAAGACCGGCAGCTACTGCGGTGGCAGTCTCACCATTCAATATCACTGAATCAGTTACTGATACAGGGCCATTAATTGAAAGGAAGTAAGGACGCCAGACTTCTGGCATCACACTAGGTGTATCATTTAGATTAATTGTTTCTGGTTTGTTTTGAGAAGAAGAGGAAGCCATTCTAGAAAATCTAATAAGAGATTAAGCTAAGAGTTTGAAAATGATGAAGTTCATCGAAAATTAGTGTGTGTTAAATAAACCTCAGATTTTTGAACACCAGCCTGTACCTATCACCCGACTCCCGAGATTTTTCTTCAAAATTCAACGTTCAAATCTCGAGATTTAACGTATACGGAAATATCACTGACTCAGAACTCGATGCGTCGACAAGATCTGTTTTCTGAAAAAGCAGAAATTTTTTTTCAAACTTCCTGATTTATCGGTGTCTATGGCGTGCGTAATTGGATAAGTCTGACACATAGCAAAATCTGAACCCTTCATTCACACTTACGACACGTAGCAAAATCTGAACCATTCATTCACACTTATGACACATAGCAAAATCTGAACCATTCATTCACACTTATGACACGTAGCAAAATCTGAACCATTCTTTCAAACAGCGCGTCTGTCCTATAAATTCGCTTCACCTCTCCACTACATACTCACACCTCTCCGATAATATTTTCTCTCATTCTTTAGATAACACTCTAAGAGGATGCAGCATCATTTAGAGATTCATAAAATCAAATACTTGATCTTCTCAGATAGAAGCAAAATTATTATTGATCAAGTTTCCACGAAGCAAGATTATTATTGATCATGCTTCTCGGTTGAAGTACCTCTCTCATACACCAGGTTGATGGGAAGATCTTTAGCATACACTCCAAATATATCTTCCTCATCCGAATCATCCCGTTCATACAACTGTTGATACACCTGAAGCTTTGTATGACAGAAGAGAGAGAGTACATAATATATGGGCTTCATCCCATGTCCTTTCCAGATTGCTTAAATCATCAGCATTTTAGGCATATGGCAAGGGACATCATATCCTTTCCTGAAGCATCTTCAACCGAACCCTCAATCCATCCGAACCACTAGGATGAAGAATCTTACAAATATGAATATATTTGTTTTATTTCTTTGTACCAAATAGGAGAAATATGTTATATTAGTTAGTTGTTCTATGTTTGAACTAAATCAAAGGAAAAATAAATTTTTGTTGTTTTAAAATGTTGAATGATGTTTGGAGATATTGAATATAATATTTATTTTTGATGATGCCAAGGGGGAGAAAGATATGACATTTTTTTTCTATTAATGAATTATCATATCTATTGGTGAATTATCATATCTTGCAATAATTGGCAAAAATACGCATATATATTGATTGCTTGATAATACTTAAATGACAAATTGATCTATGCATAAAGATAGGGGGAGATTTAAAAATCTCTAATATAAAGATATGCATTATTTTAGGGGGAGCTTTTCAAGAAAAGCTTCAAAATCATAAATCGTATAAAAATATCATATCATATGTGTCATCATCAAAAAGGGGGAGATTGTTAGCCTCAAGGTTTCAATAATTATTAATTGGCTAATTAATCCAAGGACATTCATGTAGTTTTGATGATAACCATGATTTTAAAGTTGTTCATTAATGATATTTTCATATGAACTAATGATTTATGTTTTAAAGCTTAATTTTGACTATTGATTTAATTGGACCAAGATGGCCAATTCAAATATCAAGCAAATGCAAAGTTGATAAGTTGCAAATTCATTGAAGATCAAAGTCATCAAGACTCAAGACAAAGAAATCAAGCTCAAAGACAATGATCCGAGACATATGAGAAGTAAGAGTTAGGTTTTGTAAAGTTTATTAAGATTTGATCTTTAAGGCTCAACTTTAAAACCAACTTCAATTGAAAAATCTCTTAAAGTTTTCAAAGACAAACTTGATTGGTTGAAATTCAAATGTAAGACAACCATATCAATTGAAAAATCTCTTAAAGTTTTCAAAGACAACTTGATTGGTTGAAATTCAAATATAAGACAACCATATCAATTGAAAAATCTCTTAAAGTTTTCAAAGACAACTTGATTGGTTGAAATTCAAATATAAGACAACCATATCAATTGAAAAATCTCTTAAAGTTTTCAAAGACAACTTGATTGGTTGAAATTCAAATATAAGACAACCATATCAATTGAAAAATCTCTTAAAGTTTTCAAAGACAAACTTGATTGGTTGAAATTCAAATATAAGACAACCATATCAATTGAAAAATCTCTTAAAGTCTTCAAAGACAAATTTGATTGGTTGAAATTCAAATATAAGACAACCATATCAATTGAAAAATCTCTTAAAGTCTTCAAAGACAACTTGATTGGTTGAAATTCAAATATAAGACAACAATATCAATTGAAAAATCTCTTAAAGTCTTCAAAGACAAACTTGATTGATTGAAATTCACATGCAAGACAACCATATCAATTATGGTTGAAAAATCTTAAGAAGAAAAGTTTTCAAAGAAAGCAAATTGATTGATTGAAAATCAAGAAGAATGCAAGACAACATGATGGCTATAAATACTACCCTTTCTTCATTTCTAAACATCAAGCATACAAGAGAAATCAAAGATAGAAAAGATAACATCTTATACATCAATCCATCCTTCTCAAGCTTATATTTTCATATCATTCAAAATCCTTGATTGAAAATTTCTCTAAACACTTTTTGAGCCATATTGATCAAATCCTTGATATACTATTAGAGTGAGCATATTGTGTACAATTACTCTTTGAGAGAGCCTTATCTTGTACAACAAATACTTTGTTGAAACCATTGAGTGTTTTTGTTAGGGTTTTGGTATAAATCCTAAGTAGTGAAAAGGATTTTTCACTGGGTGGTTACTCTTCACCTTGTAAGGAAGATTTGTGGGTCTTGGTATAAATCCTAAGAGTGAAAAGGATTTTTCACTCGGTGGTTACTCTTCACCGTGTAAAGAAGATTTGTAACGGTTTTGATCTTCACCCGAAAGAAGATTGTCAAATTAGTGAATTTGGGAATCCTCGAGAAGTGATCTTGAGGCGGGGACGTAGGCGGGGAAGCCGAACCTCGATAACAATCACTGTGTTTGATTTTCTCTATCTCTATCTCTTACTTATTCAATTGCTTATATATGCTTGTGTTTGATTTTCTATCATATCTTATTGCAATTGAATTGTGTTCTTAAATTTGTTTTTGCTAATTGAAAATAGTTTTTAATTCCGCATTTAAATCGAAAAAGTTTGCCTCAACCTAAATCACCCCCCCTCTTAGGTTGATATTTGGGTAACAAGTACTACCCTTTCATTTCTGCATACAAGTCAAAGGATAGCTTATATTGATTGAACGAGCCATATTGATCAAATCCTTCTACATATTGTGTACAATTACTCTTTGAGAGAGCCTTATCTTGTACAACAAATACTTTGTTGAAACTTGTGAGTATTTTGTTAGGGTTTTGGTATAAATCCTAAGGAGTGAAAAGGATTTTTCACTCGGTGGTTACTCTTCACTGTGTAAGGAAGATTTGTAACGGTTTTGATCTTCACCCGAAAGAAGATTGTCAAATAGTGGATTTGGGAATCCTCAAGAAGTGTTCTTGAGGCGGGGACGTAGGCAGGGAAGCCGAACCTCGATAACAATCATCGTGTTTGATTTTCTCTCTCTCTATCTCTTACATATTTAATTGTTTATATATATACTTGTGCTTGAATTCATATCATATCTATATTGCAATTGAATTGTGATCAAACATTTGCTCAATCAACATTTGCTATTTGAAGATAGTTTTTAATTCCGCATTTAAATCGAAAAAGTTTGCCTCAACCTAAATCACCCCCCCTCTTAGGTTGATATTTGGATAACAACATGCTTGATCAATTTTTGAAGTAAACAATAACTGTACAAATAAAATGATTTTCTTGATATTCGAAAACAAATTTGATTTTGGCATCATAAAAAAATAAAAACTTTAACAAAAAGTACGCAAATAAGAATATTTAATACATATAAATTTGGGAAAACACTAGTTAAGGACAAATGTTATTTGCTTCTAGCAAGCAACAAAATTCTCTCTACCCTTCATTTCAAAGTTCACAATTCAGACACTAAACCAATTATACAGTGATCAAAATACTATAAAAATATTTATTCACTATATAAAGTGCCTAAAAGGTTTTTATTTCTCTTTTCTTTTGCACTGCACCATCACTTTACCCAAACTATCACGCCAATAGCTAATATACAAAGTTTTGTTATAAAATAAAAGAAATAATAAGATGTGATAAAGGAAGTGATAACAAAATGAAAGTTCTTCTCTCAGTGGTCATCCACCATTTTATTCTCAAATCTTCATATTCGGTACATATGTACTGGTACCTCACCATCACTTTGTACAAAGAGGGGCAACAATATATATTGCAAAGCTCAGGCAGTTAACTCAAAGAAGCAAGGAAATAATATTGGTTAATGGAACGGCATTAAGGCCGCAATGCTTAAAGGCCGAATTTGCTGAAAGAGTTGCAATTTAAGTGATTTCCATATAAGAGAAATGGGTATGTTGCCCAATACATAACACTCCCCCTTGGATGACCACTCACCAAGAATATGCCTCATTAAAACCTTGCCAAGGAAAAAACCCAATGGGAAAAAAAATCAATGGCGAAGGAAAAAGAGTACAGTATTCTTGTGTTTCTACAAGTGCCTTAAGATTGCCTCATTAAAACCTTGTAAAGGAAAACCTTATGGGAAAAAACCTTAGCGAAGGAAAAAGAGTACAATCAACACATAATATTCTGAACATTTATTCCCTCTCATGAGTATGTAGATCTTTAAGTCGATGCATGCCAGTATTGTACATGATCTTTTTGAATTTTGCAATCAGTAATGACTTAGTGAATAGGTCAACCAAATTGTCACTTCAGTGTATCTGCTTGACATCAATATCACCGCTCTTTTGAAGCTCATGTGTATAAAAGAATTTTGGTGAAATGTGTTTAGTTCTATCACCTTTGATATATCCTCCTCTAATTTGAGTGATACAAGCAGCATTGTCTTCATATAATATTGTCGGACTTCCTTTGATTGAAGACAATCCGCATTTTTCTTGAATATGTTGAATTACCGATCTCAGCCAGACACATTCACGGCTTGCTTCATGAATTGTGATGATCTCTGAATGATTTGAGGAAGTAGCAGATATTGTTTGCTTGACAGATCTCCATGAAATAGCAGTATTGCCATAAGTGAACAAATACCCTGTTTGTGATCGCCCTTTGTGCAAATCAGAAAGATAACCTGCATCTGCGTATCCAACTAATTGTGGATTTGAGAAATGTGGATAAAATAATGCAATGTCAGGTCAAATGCATTCGTAAGATACATCAGAGCACCAATTGCACTAAGATATGGTACTTCAGGACCAAGAGTTTCTTTATCAGCTTCTTTAGGACGAAAAAGATCCTTCTTGACATCAAGTGACCTAACAACCATTGGAGAGCTCAAAGGATGAGCTTTATCCATGTGAAAGTGCTTCAAGACTTTCTCTGTGTAGGCTGACTGATGAATAAGAATTCCATTCGAAATATGTTCAATTTGTAGGCCTAAACAAAATTTTGTTTTACCGAGATCTTTCATCTCGAACTCATTTTTTAAATAATTGGTGGTTTTCGCGAGCTCTTTTGGAGTACCCACAAGATTCAAATCATCAACATATACCACTACAATAGCAAATCCGGATTCTGACCTTTTAATAAAAACGCATGGACAAATTTGATTATTTTCAAATCCTTCTTTCAACAGATATTCACTAAGGCGATTGTACCACATGCGTCCGGATTGTTTTAATCCATATAAGGATCTTTGTGGCTTGATAGAATACATGCTTCGGGATTTTGAATTATGCTTCAGGCATTCTATATCCTTCAGGGATTTTCAAGTATATATCATTATCTAATGATCCATATAGATATGTTGTAACCACATTCATTAAGCGCATATCCAAATTTTCTGTAATTACCAAGCTAATCAGAAATCTGAATGTAATTGCATCCATGGCAGGAACATATGTTTCTTCATAATCTATACCAGGTCTCTGCGAGAAACCTTGTGCCACTAGTCGCGCTTTGTATCACATAATTTTGTTTTTCTTATTACGTTTACATACAAATACCCATTTGTATCCAACAGGCATTACACCTTCAGACGTTTGGACTACAGGTCCAAATACTTCACGTTTTACTAGTGAGTTTAGCTCTGCTTGAATTGCTTCTTTCCACATTGGCCAATCATTTCTACGTCGACATTCTTCGATGGTTTGTGGTTCAATTTCATCATCATTACTTCTGATAATGTCAAGAGCAACTTTAAATGAAAATATGTTGTCGACAACAGTTTTATTTCTATCCAATATTTCTCCTGTACTTACATAATGTATCTATCGACACCGGGAAAAATACTAAGTGGTCTTTTCTTTTTCCTTGATCCCGACCCCCATTTGGCGAGTGTGTGATTTCTCTCTCTCTCTTTGAGTTTCGAGATATGAGTTGTGTGTGGGAACACGTGTGTGTGTGTGTGCAAGTGAGCACAAGTTTAGAGTCGTCACCAATCATGGGAAATTTAAGGTGTGATTGGGCACCTATGTCTAATAGATTTTATCTTGTTTAGACATTTAAAGAAAATGGTCTTGAACCAGTGATGGATTCGGGGGTTTACTTATGCGTGGGGAAGGTGTTAGGCACCCCACGACATCCGTTTAAGAAAACGGTTACCTCCCTTCTAGTGTTCCCTTTTATTTGCTAAGCTTAGGTTGTCGGTTTTAATTATGCACAAATGTCCCAAATTCCATCGTGCAATATACCAAGAGTGGCAAATGCAATTTGACTTCATTTGGTTTTGATTAGATTCTTTATTTTACCGTCCCTCATCTTTGTATTTTTTAGGTTCCGGGCAGTTCAGTGGCAGGATGTACTTGAAATCCTATCATCTAGTGCCAGGACAAACAATTAATGTTTTTTGATGCCATATTCGGGATCTCTTTACCCTTAATTTCCAAGAGTAAAGCGGTCCGTCAAATGGCGGGGTTTTGGATGATTAATTCACACTTTAGGGAATTTTAGACCATGATCTTATGGGAGCTAAAACGGATAGAATCCCTTACAACGTAAGCACGTACCAGCCACGCCCACGTGTAAAGGACTCATACCATGGTGTCCCAATGCCAGGGCGAGCCGTAGCTCTTGGGTTGCACCAATTTCGTTTATAACACCCACATTACCATGTTTACTCTTTTTAAAGTTTTCATGGCAAAGTGTATTTTAATCACATTTTATATCAAAACAAATAAACAATCAAGCAAGTAATTACGGCATGTTCGCAGCACATAAATTACTAAAAATAATTCTAACAAGTATGGAATGATCATGGCATGTTCGCAGCACATCAATCATAAAAAGCAGTTCAAATGAGTAATCACGGCATGTTTGCAGCACATAAATTACTAAAACATCAAGTGTGGGATGATCATGGCATGTTTGCAGCGCATTAACCATAAAAAAGCTCAAACGAATGATCACGGCATGTTCACAACACGTTAATCATAAGTATGAGATGAATGCATTGTAGGGATGACATAAATGTAACGCTTAATCGCAATGACAAGGTGTAATTTATGACAATATGAAGGTTTTTTTAGGGAAAGGGTCAAGACCTCGTAGGACCGGAATTCGATGCTATTGAAAGGATTACTCAATTTCCAATACCACCTTAGGATTTACATAAATAAAATAAAGTAATTTAGAGGGGAGTTCAACGCCTCTCGGGCTTACACGAAGGATTAGTGCTATTGAAAGGCTTACCTAAATCTTTGAGGCCGAATAGGACTTACATGAGTGAAAAGACGTTTTAAAAATGATTTAAGAGGGAATTCAATGCCTCTCGGGCTTACACAAATGATTAGTGCTATTGAAAGACTTATCTAATCCCTTGAGGCCAAATAGGACTTATATGAATGAAAAATCATTTTAATAGAACATCGGGAAATTTACGGGTCCAATGCCTCGTGGGTTTACATGGGGTTTAGTGCTATTGAAAGACTTATCTAAAACCTCCAATACCGGGTAGAACTTATATGAGTGAAAAATCATTTTAAAACATATCGGAATCTTGCGGGTCCAATGCCTCATGGATTTACATGGGGTTTAGTGCTATTGAAATGCTTATCTAAACCTCCAATACCGGGTAGGACTTATATGAGTGAAAAATCATTTTAAAACATATCGGAATCTTGCGGGTCCAATGCCTCATGGATTTACATGGGGTTTAGTGCTATGGAAAGACTTATCTAAAACCTCCAATACCGGTTAGGACTTATATGAGTGAAAAATCATTTTGAAAGTATGTTAGGAATTTTGCGGGTCCAATGCCTCATGGATTTACGTGGTTGTTAATGCCTCGTTGAGGTCTTACATAATCCACCACAACCAATCGGGATTTTCATTCCCAAATCACAAGGGAAAAAGGGGAAGAAAATAAATATTCACAACGTAGTAAATAATGGAATAAAGCAATAAATATATTTAAGGCAGTGCGGAAAGCGGTAAATGTATTTAAGCATAAATGAATTTAAAGCAAGGGATTTTTGTGGGTCCAATGCCTTATGGATTTACGTGGTTATTAATGCCTCGTTGAGGTCTTACATAATCCACCACGACCAATCGGGATTATCATGCCCAAATCACAAAGGGGAAAGGGGGAGAAATAAATATTCACAACGTAGTAAAGCGATAAATATATTTAAAGCATGACGGAAAGCAATAAATGTATTTATGGAATTTAAGACAAGGGATTTTTCGTGGGTCCAATGCCTTATGGAATTACGTGGTTGTTAATGCCTCTTTGAGGTCTCACATAATCCACTACGACCAATCGGGATTATCACGCCCAAATTACAAGTAATATTCACAACATAGTAAATAGTAAAATGACGGAATTTAATCAAGGGGGGGTGCTCATGGATCCAATGCCTTGCGGGTTTACATGGTTGTTAATGCCTCGTAGACGGCTTACATAATCCGCCAAAACCGCTAAAGATTTTCACGCCCAAATAACACGGGAAAGGGGATAATCACAATAAGAAAGCAATAATCCACATAGTGAAAGCAATAAATGTATTTAAAGCATAAAAGCAATAAATGTATTTAAAGCATAAAGAAATCTGAGACAAAAGGATTTTTATGGATCCAATGCCCTATGGGATTACGTGGTTGTTAATGCCTTGTTTAGGTCTTACATAATCCGCCACGACCAATCGGGATTTTCATGCCCAAATCACAAAGGAAAAAGGGGAGAAAATAAATAATATTCACAACGTCATAAATGCAGAAATAATAACGGAATTTAATCAAGGGGGGGTGCTCATGGATCCAATGCCTTGCGGGTTTACATGGTTGTTAATGCCTCGTAGAGGGCTTACATAATCCACCAAAACCGCTAAGGATTTTCACTCCCAAATCACACGGGGGAAAGGGGATAATCACAATAAATAATATTCACAACATAGTAAATATAAATGAAAGTGATAAATGTATTTAAAGCATTGCGGAAAGCGATAAATGTATTTAAAGCAATAATGGAAAGTAATAAATAAATTTAAAGCATAAAACAAAAAATGAACTTAAAGCACATAAATAAAGCAATAAATGAACTTAAAGAACATAAATAAAGCAATAAATGAACTTGAAGAACATAAATAAAGTATTAAATGAACTTAAAGAACATAAATAAAGCAATAAGTGAACTTGAAGAACATAAATAAAGCATTAAATGAACATGGATCCTTGTGAATCCCTTCCCATTTTGGGATCATCACTAGTCACTTCCATAAAAAAAAGGGAAAAGAGAGTGAAGAGAGGGATGAGAAGAGGTTAGAGAGAGAGATCACCTAAGTAGGTGTCTCTCATTCTAACTAAAGCTACCTAAAAACCCCAAAAAGGACCCCAAAACCCCACTTTCTGCCTATAAACTGCCCAAAAATGGCCTAAAAACTCAGACCCAGCCTTCAGGGGAGGGGGGTGCGTTTTATAGCCGAATTTCGCAGATTTCGCGCGGCTTCAGGCCGCGCCGCGCGGGGTCAGGACGGGTGGGTACTGTAGCTGCCACGTGGCGATCTTATGCGCCACGTGGAAATTCACGTGCCCGCACAGTTTTTTGACCCGATTTCAAAGGCAATTTTGGAGGCCTTTCGGTACTTAAAATGGGTCATGCGGCATACCGTTGGAAAGCCCCAGATGTCTACTTTCTAGCGATATAAATTTTGTGTGAATCGGTGTTTGGAAAAAAATGTTATGGCTCTCGGAAGTCAGGGTGTCGGAGCTGTTTTTTCACATTTTTTCGGTGAAGATTTCGGCCAAAAGGGGGAAGCTACCGGCGAACCGAGAGTTGCGTCTTGCAGATGGAGTTGCAGTCTTTCTTACACACCTAGGCTCATGGATCAACTTGTAGCGAGCCAGAAGGAATCCGCGCGCAAAGGTGGTTGTCCGGGAGGAAAAACGCGTCAGATTTTCAGCATGTTTTCCTTATTTTTTGTCTGTGTTCGCGCACACGGTTGACCTAGCTCCCAATGTCGGTTTTCGACGTTCTTGGTAACGTTGGAAATCTTGCGCTACCCTCTCCCTTAAAGTTCTAAACTTGCGGGAAACCGAGCTTGGGTTCGAGAGATATAGTCCCGCGAACAAAGGCTGTCAGAGTGTTTTTGGCTCGCCGGAGGGCAATTTTCCGATGGAGATTCCAGCTAGACCGGGGAAAATCTTGGCGATCTGAGAGTTGCACGTTGTATCTGAACATGTCCTCTTTCTTACCCACCCGGGCTCGCGAATCAACTCGCAGCGAGTCGGAAAGACTCTGTGCGCGAACGCGACATCCTCGGGAGGAAAACTACAAAATTTTAAGCATAGTCTTGTTCCATCCGTCAGTTTTCGCACGCACGGTAGACGTGGTTCCCGATGTGAATTTTGGCGATCTTGGTGTCGCCGGAAAGCTTGCGCTACCTTCTTTCTTAAGGTCCTAGGTTTGCATAGAGGCGAGCTTGGGTTCGTGAGATGCGGTCCTGCGACTAGAGGCCGCTGGAATGTTTCTCATGCCGGGGGGTCATTTTTTGATCGAGATTGCGACTTGACCGAAAGAGCTCTTGACGATCCGAGAGTTACACGTCGTAGCAGAAGTTACCCTTTTGCTTAAAGGTTTCAGCTTGCGGACCAAGTCGGTGCAAGTTGGAAAGAGTCTACGCGCAAACACTGCCTCCCAAATAGGCTGTTTTGTCAACAACACTTAGCAAAATTTGGCTAAGTGTTGGACCGATTTTCACGGTTTTGCCCATAACTCTCTCGTTTTTCGTCCGTTTTCGACCCGTAAAATACTGAATCGAAGCTCTCAATATGCTCTATCCAATGGTTAGGGGATGGTCAGCCCAATCCATCTTTTGGTCCAGTCAACGCTTTGGTCAAACTTGGTCAAACTTTAGGAAATGTGCTCCGAACCCTGTCTTAAGGTTCTTTTAATGCGATGGACCATGTCGGGTCTACCCGGCTTGGTCCGGGCTGCCTCGTTTTGCATGTCGACACCCGAGAAAATCCCGGGGGTAAAAATAGGGTTATGACAGTATCGAGATCTCATTGTTTTTAGGTACCTGTTCCTTTTCAGGTGATAACTCTTCAGGAGACACCTTTTCAAGAGGTCTATTTTCAGGAGGGTATAGCCTCTTCAAGGGCTACGACTTGATTTTCTTGTGTTTTCTTCTTTCGGGGAATCTTATCCTTAGCACCAACAGGTCTTCCATGATTGAGGTGTGCCTTAGATTCATTTGCTATTATATTAATCAATTTTCCTTCAGAGACTTCAATCCGCGCTGGAATATTAGCAGTTGGAATATGAGATTTCACTATTTTCTTATTGTCAATGAACACATCCGGTAATTGGTTTGCAATACCTTGCAAATGTATAATCCTCTGAACTTCCAATTCACATTGATTTGTACGAGGATCAAAATTAGATAACATCGAAACATTCCAGTTAATTTCTTGTCATGCTTCTGGCAACGACTTTTCTCCCCCTAATGGTGGAAAGACTGTTTCATTAAAGTGACAATCTTCAAAGCGTGCTTTAAAAACATCACCAGTTAGAGGTTCAAGATATCTAATTATGGATGGAGAATCAAAACCAACATAAATTCCAAGTCTGCGTTGAGGACCCATCTTAGTGCGTTGTGGGGGTGCAATGGGAACATATACAGCACAACAAAAAATTCAAAAATGAAAAATATTTGGCTATTGACCAAGAACAAGTTGTAATGGTGAGTATTTACGGTAAGCAGTTGGCCTGATGCGAACTAATAATGCAGCATGTAATATAGCATGTCCCCAAGCAGAAACAGGTAGTTTTGTTTTCAAAAGTAAAGGACGAGCAATCATTTGAAGTCTTTTAATAAAAGACTCAGCTAAACCATTTTGAGTATGAGTATGAGCAACAGGATGTTCTACATCAATCCTAATTGACATGCAATAATCATCAAAGGCTTTAGATGTAAATTCACTTGCATTATCTAAACGAATTTTCTTAATTGGGTAATCAGGAAATTGTGCTCGCAACCTAATTATTTGAGCAAGGAGTCCAACAAATGCAACATTTCGAGTAGAAAGTAGGCAAACATGTGACCATCTTTTTTATGCATCTATTAATACCATAAAATACCTGAATGGTCCAAATAGTGGGTGTATAGGTCCACAAATATCCCCTTGGATTCTTTCTAAGAAAGAAGGAGATTCAATAGAAATCTTTAAAGGAGATGGTTTGATAATTAGTTTACCTTGAGAACAAGTACTACACGGATAGTCACTTGGTAAAAGAATCTTCTAGTTCTTTAAGGGATGCCCATGAGAGTTTTCAACATTTCGGCGCATCATTACAGATCCCGGATGTCCAAGGCGATCATGCAAAAGTGTAAATATATTTGGATTAGAGCACTTATGGTGCACTGCAACATTTGAATCAATTGTTCTCATGGTTGGTATAATATAACCCAGAAGAGAAAATAGGCAGTTTTTCTAATACGAGCTTCTGGCCCGAAATCATTGAAGTAATATAGAGATATTCTTCACTACCTTCATTATTGGTTTCGATATGATAGCCATTACCACGTATATCCTTAAAGCTAAGTAAATTTCTTCTATATTTAGAAGAGTACAAAGCATCATCAATACGAATTTTTGTTCCCTTTGGTAACATAATATTTTCTCTTCCAAAGCCTTCAATTAGGTTCGATAAACTTGATATGGTATTGACTTTAGCTTTGCTTAAGATTAATTGTTGGAAATATTTCTTATCTTTAGGGATTGTGTGTGTTGTTGCACTGTCTGCTAGACAAAAATCTTCACCCATCATCTTTGAATTCAATTCATCAATAAGACACATGCAAAATATAATTTAAAATTCATTACTTTAATAGGAAATAAAAACATAGCAAAATAACATACTGAATACATTGTGATAATAAAAGAAAATATTTTATTATCACAATCAAATGATCAATCTTTTCGTTAGGATCCTCAAAGAAATCAAAAACATCAAGATGGGTGATGTCCTCTCCATTTGGGGTATCAAAATAACCCATGTCACTGTGACAAGCAAAATTCATTTCAATTCCTTTTCCTTTCTCCTTTGTGGAGGCTTGATATAGTTCTGCCAAATGTTTAGCTGTACAACAGGTACGTGACCAATGCCTGTTAGCCTCAAGGTTGCAATACCTATTAATTGGCTAATTAATCCAAGGACAGTTAAGTAATCTTGATGATAACAATGATTTAAAGTTATTTATAAATGATATTTCATGTGAACTAATGATTTATGTTTAAAGCATAATGTTAGTTGTTTAATTGGATCAACATGGTCAATCAAGTATCAAGCAAATGCATAGTCAACATAAATACAAATTCATTGAAGATCAAGTGATCATGACTTAAGTCAAAGGAATCAAGCTCAAGAATCATGTTCCAAGACATATAAGAAGTAAGAGTTAAGTTTTGTAAAGTTTATTAAGATTTGATTTTTAAGGCTCAACTTTAAAACCAACTCAAAATGATTTTCAAAAATAATCATTTTCATTTTATAAATAATATTTATAGGACTAACATATTTTCAAAATATACTTTCTATATTCAAAGTCCAGCCAACTGAATTGGCCCAGTCAATTGAAAAATCTAACCTGAGAATTTCTGTCCAAATTTGAACATTCAATTCAGGCGACTGAATCTCAATCCAAGCAACTGGATATTTTAAAAGTCAAATTATAACGGCTTAATTGATTTCTGAAACGGATAAATTTTCAAAACATACTTTCTATATTTTGAAAAGTCAAATATAACGGCTAGATTGCTTTAAATTCAAAAGAAATGCAAGTCAGCCACTATAACAGGAAGAAATCTATTTCGGCTATAAATACTACTCTTTCTTAGTTTCTAAACACAGAGTATACAAGAGAAATCTATAGAGAAAGAAAAGAAAACATCTTTTACATCAATCCATCCTTTCTTAAGCTTATATTTTCATATCATTCAAAATCCTTGATTGAAAATCAAATTCTTCTAAATACTTTTTGAGCCATATTGATCAAATCTTTGATATACTATTTGAGTGAGCATATTGTGTACTACTACTCTTTGAGAGAGCCTTATTTTGTACAACAAATCCTTTGTTGAAACTTGTGAGAGTTTTGTTAGGGTTTTGGTATAAATCCTAAGGAGTGAAAAGGATTTTTCACTCGATGGTTACTCTTGACCGATAAATCAAGATTGTGGTTACTCTTCACCGTGTAAGAAAGATTTGTAACGGTTTGATCTTCACCTGAAAGAAGATTGTCAAATAGTGGATTTAGGAATCCTTGAGAAGTATTCTTGAGGCAGGGACATAGGTGGGGAAGCCGAACCTCGATAAAAATCATCGTGTTTGATTTTCTCTATCTCTATCTCTTACTTATTCAATTGCTTATATATACTTGTGCTTGATTTCCTATCATATCTATATTGCAATTGAATTGTGTTCTTAAATTTGTTTAATCAACATTTGCTAATTGAAAATAGTTTTTAATTTTGCATTTAAAGAAAAAAGTTTGCCTCAACCTAAATCACCCTCTTAGGTTGATATTTGGATAACAATGCCCTTTCATACCACACCTATAACACAGTTCTTCATGGGCTTTTGGAGGTTTATTCAGTAAACCTTTTCCCTTTTCTTGTTGTTGTGTTTCATTATGATTCCACTTCTAGTGGTAAGGTGTAGTATTCCTTTTTGAAAAATTTTGAGTACGTCCTCTTCGATTCTGATTGTTCCTACCACGTCCACGTCCATGACCATTATTTCCTCTACAATAATTAAATGAGGTACCATTCACTTCTAGGAATGGTGTAGAGCCGGTCGGGCGAGACTGGTGGTTTTTTAGTAAGAGCTCATTATTTTGTTCAGCCACTAGAAGACAAGATATTAGTTTAGAATATTTCTTGAAATGACACTCTCAATATTGTTGCTGCAAGAGCACATTCGAGGCATGAAATGTAGTATATGTTTATTCCAACAAGTCTTCTTCAGTGACCTTTTCCCCACATAATTTTAATTGTGAGTTGATTTTAAAAAGTGTTGAGTTGTACTCACTTACACTTTTAAAATCTTGCAACCTCAGATTTATCCAGTTATAACGAGCTTTTGGAAGGATTACGGTCTTCTAATGCCAATATCTCTCCTTTAAATTATTCCACAAAATCAGAGGATCTTTTACAATCAAGTACTCAGTCTTCAATTCTTCATGGAGATGATGGGGGATAAAAATCATTGCTTTTACGCGATCCTACTGGGATGCTTTGTTGCCATCTTTGATAGTTTCTCCTATGTTCATTGCCTCCAGGTGGATTTCAGCATCAAGGATCCATGATAAGTAGTTCTTGCCCGAAATTTCAAGGGTAACGAACTCAAGTTTTGTAAGATTTGACATGATCTATAACAAAGATATAATGATATTAATGATTAAATAAATGAGTGAACAATGATGATATGTTCAATATTATTTAAGTGTAAACTTGCAATAGAATAATCTATATAAAAATATGACATAAAGTGTTACATATAAATTTAATAGGCCTAAAATTAAAATATTTGTAATATAAACAATAATATTTTAGGCATGAATCAATGTGATAATAAATGAATTTGAGATTACCACTATATAATAAAATAACTTACAGTGAGTTAGAGTGTCACACAAATAGCTTTTTACTTTTTGAAGATAGCATAACGACAACTTCCTTTCAGAATTTGGGCAGAGTTTCGTGCTGATAACGTGTTATAAAATAAAAGAAATAATAAGATGTGATAAAGGAAGTTGTTAGCCTCAAGGTTTCAATAATTATTAATTGGCTAATTAATCCAAGGACATTCATGTAGTTTTGATGATAACCATGATTTTAAGTTGTTCATTAATGATATTTTCATATGAACTAATGATTTATGTTTTAAAGCTTAATTTTGACTATTGATTTAATTGGACCAAGATGGCCAATTCAAATATCAAGCAAATGCAAAGTTGATAAGTTGCAAATTCATTGAAGATCAAAGTCATCAAGACTCAAGACAAAGAAATCAAGCTCAAAGACAATGATCCGAGACATATGAGAAGTAAGAGTTAGGTTTTGTAAAGTTTATTAAGATTTGATCTTTAAGGCTCAACTTTAAAACCAACTTCAATTGAAAAATCTCTTAAAGTTTTCAAAGACAAACTTGATTGGTTGAAATTCAAATGTAAGACAACCATATCAATTGAAAAATCTCTTAAAGTTTTCAAAGACAACTTGATTGGTTGAAATTCAAATATAAGACAACCATATCAATTGAAAAATCTTTTAAAGTTTTCAAAGACAACTTGATTGGTTGAAATTCAAATATAAGACAACCATATCAATTGAAAAATCTCTTAAAGTTTTCAAAGACAAACTTGATTGGTTGAAATTCAAATATAAGACAACCATATCAATTGAAAAATCTCTTAAAGTCTTCAAAGACAAACTTGATTGGTTGAAATTCAAATATAAGACAACCATATCAATTGAAAAATCTCTTAAAGTTTTCAAAGACAACTTGATTGGTTGAAATTCAAATATAAGACAACCATATCAATTGAAAAATCTCTTAAAGTCTTCAAAGACAAATTTGATTAGTTGAAATTCAAATATAAGACAACCATATCAATTGAAAAATCTCTTAAAGTCTTCAAAGACAACTTGATTGGTTGAAATTCAAATATAAGACAACAATATCAATTGAAAAATCTCTTAAAGTCTTCAAAGACAAACTTAATTGATTGAAATTCACATGCAAGACAACCATATCAATTATGGTTGAAAAATCTTAAGAAGAAAAGTTTTCAAAGAAAACAAATTGATTGATTGAAAATCAAGAAGAATGCAAGACAACATGATGGCTATAAATACTACCCTTTCTTCATTTCTAAACATCAAGCATACAAGAGAAATCAAAGATAGAAAAGATAACATCTTATACATCAATCCATCCTTCTCAAGCTTATATTTTCATATCATTCAAAATCCTTGATTGAAAATTTCTCTAAACACTTTTTGAGCCATATTGATCAAATCCTTGATATACTATTAGAGTGAGCATATTGTGTACAATTACTCTTTGAGAGAGCCTTATCTTGTACAACAAATACTTTGTTGAAACCATGTGAGTGTTTTTGTTAGGGTTTTGGTATAAATCCTAAGTAGTGAAAAGGATTTTTCACTGGGTGGTTACTCTTCACCTTGTAAGGAAGATTTGTGGGTCTTGGTATAAATCCTAAGAGTGAAAAGGATTTTTCACTCGGTGGTTACTCTTCACCGTGTAAAGGAAGATTTGTAACGGTTTTGATCTTCACCCGAAAGAAGATTGTCAAATAGTGGAATTTGGGAATCCTCAAGAAGTGTTCTTGAGGCGGGGACGTAGGCACGGGAGCCGAACCTCGATAACAATCATCGTGTTTGATTTTCTCTCTCTCTATCTCTTACATATTTAATTGCTTATATATGCTTGTGTTTGATTTTCATATCATATCTTATTGCAATTGAATTGTGTTCTTAAATTTGCTATTTTTGCTAATTTGAAAATAGTTTTTAATTCCGCATTTAAATCGAAAAAGTTTGCCTCAACCTAAATCACCCCCCCTCTTAGGTTGATATTTGGGTAACAATTGGTATCAGAGCCAAGGCTCTACATATAGATTTAACAATCTTAGAGTTAAGATCATGGCAAACACATCTAGACCTCAAATGGTTGAAGGTCAATCTACAAATAGACCACCCTTGTTCATTAGTAGTGATTATAGTTATTGGAAAACTAGAATGACTACGTACATTAAAGCTCAAGATTATCTTATATGGAAAATCATTGTAAATGGTCCTCATGTTCCTACTAAAATAGTAGAAGAACAAGAAATACCCAAACAAGAAAATGAATGGGATGAAAATGATGTCAAACTCATTGAATTAAATTATAAAGCTATGAATTGTTTATATTGTGCGTTTGACTCAAAGGAATTTGATGAAATTTCAAGTTGTAATTCAGCTAAAGAAATTTGGGAAAGACTTGAAGCTACATATGAAGAAGCAAGTCAAGTTGAAGAATCAAAGATGAGCATGCTTGTTCATGATCACAAATTGCCTCAAATAGAGAAAGATGAATGTACAAGCATTAGCCCTCAAGCATCCAACGATGAAGAAGATTCTACCGAAGCCTTTTTGCTTAATGGCATATGAAGATGAGGTAACTTCGGAACTCAATTCTTTAGAAAATAATTCTTATAGCTATGATGAATTACAAAATGCTTTTGAAGAGCTAGGTTGAAGAATTTGAGAAGAATGTTTCGAAAAATAAAGTTTTCAAAAAGAAAGTCACATCTCTTTCAAACGAATTAGATGATTTCAAAAGCAAAAATGAAATTCTAGAAAAACAAATTATTTCTTTAAATGATAAAAATCTATCTTTAGAAAAAGAAATAATTAAGTTGAAAATTGAATCACAAAGCTTCATTGAGAAAATGAAAGCAAAAGATGTGGAAACATCATCACAAATAGCTTCATGATTCAAATCTTTTGGTAAATGAAAATAAAGAATTAAAACTCAAAGTTGAAAACTTAAATAAAATTGTTGACTAACTTTACAAATGGAAAGAAAAATTTGGATAATTTGTTAGGTAGTCAAAGATGTGTTTTTGACAAAGCGGGTATTGGATATAACCCGAAAATCAAAAGAAAAACACTATCAAAAATTCTTTCATTAATGAAAAATTCTTGAAAATCTCCCATATGTAAACATTGTGGAAAATTAGGGCATAATATTCATACATGTCCCATGAAAAATATGATTTGGGTTAGTCAAAGGAACTACTCCTCCAAAAGCTAACCCTAAGTGGACCCAAGAAAATTTGGGTACCAAAGAAGGTTATTTGAAGTTGTTTTGTAGGTATGCTTGATATCCATAATCTACCAAAGATAAGTGGTTTCTCAATGACAGTGGATGTTCAAGGCATATGATGGGTGACAAAAACAAGTTCACTTCTCTTACTCTAAAAGATGGAGGAAATGTCAAATTCGGTGATAACTCAAAAGGAAAGATCATCGGTATAGGTAATATTGGTAAAACACATTCTCTTGTTATTGAAGATGTTCTCTTGGTTGATGGCTTTGAAACATAACTTGCTAAGTATTAGCCAATTGTGTGATAAATGGCTATAATGTAATATTCAAATCAATCATGTGCATTATAGTAAATGAAATTGATAATCAAGTTCTTATTTGTGGCATTTAGAAATGAAAATGTCTACACTATTGATCTTTGATAATATGACATTCAAAAGAATCAATTTGCCTTGCTGCCATAAATGAAAATAGTTGGTTGTGGCATAGAAGATTAGGACATGTCAATATGGAATTACTCTCAAAATTGTCTAAACTTGATTTAGTAAAAGGCTTGCCGATTACTAAATTTGTTAAAGATAAAATATGTGATGCATGTCAACTAGGTAAACAAACTAAGTCATCTTTTAAGAAAAAGAAAGTTATTTCTACTTCAAGACCTCTAGAACTATTGCATATGGATTTATTTGGTCCTATTAGAACCGCTAGCTTAAGTGGCAAATTGTATGCATTTGTAATTGTTGATGATTACTCTCGCTATACATGGGTATTATTTCTTGCTCACAAAAATGAAGCTCATAAAGCATTTGTTAAACATTGTAGAAGAATTCAAAATGAAAAAGGTTATACAATTAACAATGTTAGAAGTGATAGAGGTAGAGAATTTGATAATCAAGATATTGAACTATATTGTGATCAAAATGGTTTTGGACACAATTTCTCGGCACCTCGTACTCCTCAACAAAATGGAGTAGTAGAACGTAAAAATAGATCACTTCAAGAAATGTCTAGAACTATGCTTAATGAACATAATTTACCTCAATACTTCTGGGCAGAAGCTGTTAACACCGCTTGCTATGTTATAAATAGAACCATCATTAGAAACACTTTAAATAAAACTCCTTATGAACTATGGAATAATCGAAAACCTAACATTGGATATTTCAAAGTTTTTGGATGTAAGTGCTTTGTATTGAATGATAGAGATAATCTTGGTAAATTCGATGCTAAATCCGATGAAGGTATATTCCTTGGTTATTCTACAAATAGTAAAGCATATAGAGTGTTCAATAAACGAACTATGGTTGTTGATGAATCTATGCATGTTGTTTTTGATGAAACTAATCCATTCCATATCAAAAATAATTGTGATGATGAGCCAATTTCTCTTGAAAATAAAGCTAGTTCATCTAATCCAAGTTGATTTAAGTGAAAAAGTCAAAGATCAAGTAGATGAACCAAAAGATGAAGAAAAAGCGCTTCCTCCAACCAAAAATGAAGAATTACCAAAAAGTTGGAACGTAGTCCATAGTCATCCTAAAGAATTGATCATTGGTGAAGTTGAACGTGGAGTAAGCACAAGATCAAAGCTCAAGAACATCTGCAACAACATGGCGTTTCTCTCACAAATTGAACCAAAGAACATAAATGAAGCTATTGAAGATGAATCATGGATCTTGGCAATGCAAGAAGAGCTAAACCAATTTGAAAGAAACAAGGTATGGACTCTTGCACCTAGACCCAAGGACCACTCCGTCATTGGTACAAAATGGGTATTCCGAAACAAAAAGGATGAAGAAGGTATAATAGTAAGGAACAAAGCAAGGTTAGTCGCTCAAGGTTATAATCAAGAGGAAGGTATTGATTATGGAGAGACTTATGCTCCAGTTGCTAGATTAGAAGCTATACGCATGTTACTTGCTTTTGCATGTTTTAAAAATTTTAAATTATTTCAAATGGATGTCAAAAGTGCCTTTTTAAATGGTTTTATTGCCGAAGAAGTTTATGTAGAACAACCTCCTGGATTTGAAAATCATGAATTTCCAAACCACGTTTTTAAATTATCAAAAGCTTTATATGGTTTAAAACAAGCTCCAAGAGCTTGGTATGAACGACTAAGTGGTTTCCTTATTGAAAAGGGTTTTACACGTGGAAAACTTGACACAACATTATTTCTAATGTTTGATGGAAAAGACATGCTTATTGTGCAAATCTATGTTGATGATATTATATTTGGTTCTACTAATGAAAACTTGTGCAAAGAATTCTCTAAGACTATGCAGGATGAATTCGAAATGAGTATGATGGGTGAGCTAAAATTCTTTCTCGGACTTCAAATAAAGCAAACCGAAGATGGGATATTCTTAAATCAATCCAAATATGTCATAGACTTACTAAAAAGATTTGGATTGACAAATGCTAAAGCATATGGAACTCCCATGAGTCCTTCAACAAAGCTTGACAAAGATGAGAAAGGTAAACCGGTGGACGTTAAGCTATATCGAGGTATGATTGGTAGTTTACTTTATTTAACCGCAAGTAGACCCGATATAATGTTTAGTGTATGTCTTTGCGCTCCGATTTCAATCCTGTCCTAAAGAATCACACTTAATTGCAGTCAAACGAATATTTCGATATTTGCTTGGAACCATTGATTTAGGATTATGGTACCCTAAGTCAAATTCATTTGACTTAATAAGCTACACGGATGCGGATTTTGCTGGTTGCAAAATTGATCGCAAAAGCACTAGTGGTACTTGTCACTTTCTAGGACACTCACTAGTATCATGGTTTAGTAAAAAGCAAAATTCTGTGGCCTTATCAACGGCGGAAGCCGAATATGTAGCGGCCGGTAGTTGTTGTGCTCAATCTCTCTACATAAAACAACAACTAGAGGATTTTAAAATTCTTTTTGATCATATTCCCATAAGGTGTGATAACACAAGTGCCATAAGTTTAAGTAAAAATCCTATCCAACACTCTCGCACAAAGCACATTGAAATTAGATACCATTTTATAAGAGATCATGTGCAAAAAGGGGACATTGAACTTGAATTTGTGAGCACCGATAGTCAATGGGCGGATATTCTCACGAAACCTCTCATTGAAGAACGATTTTGCACAATTCGACGTGAAATAGGTATGGCTAGATACGTTGATATCAAATAAGCTTAAATTTATTATCCTTCTCTTTGATTCAACTATGTTAAATCTATATATACCTTAAGAATTGAATATAAAATGATTTTATGCATATCATGTTCATAAAATTGTTCATTTTATATCTTTCCTAGTTATATTGTTTGAACATTAGAATTATATGCCAGTTCTATGTATATTTGCGTATATGTTCATGCATAAAATAAGAAATAAAACTCATCATTTAAACAAACTTGATTTTATTAAAAAGAAAGCCATAAAGGAGAAGCCACCACAAAAGGAAAAACCACTACACTTCCCACTACATTTATTTGGGGATAGAGCGAGAAGTCAATTCCTTCACCTCAGCTAGTAGCTTCTCGTACTGCTTCTGCAGCTTATTAGTGGTCTTGCTCTGCTCTGTGGACCGGATTACCAAATCATCGGCATAAGAATCCACGAGCGCCTTCAGCCTTTTGTTCTCCTCCTTGACCTCCCCTACTTTCTTCTTACTCTCCTTCAGCAACCTTTGTAAAATGGTGACTTGAGAACGCAGCGTTTTCACTTCCATATTCCTAACATGAAGACGACGTCCCATGTTAGAAACAGTGGCAGTACACTGAATCGTGAGTGCCAATGATTCATTTATTATTTGTGGGTCAGTCCTCCCAGCTAAAACCTTTGCATCCTCCGGAGTACAAAGACCGGCAGCTACTGCGGTGGCAGTCTCACCATTCAATATCACTGAATCAGTTACTGACACAGGGCCATTAATTGAAAGGAAGTAAGGACGCCAGACTTCTGGCATCACACTAGGTGTATCATTTAGATTAATTGTTTCTGGTTTGTTTTGAGAAGAAGAGGAAGCCATTCTAGAAAATCTAATAAGAGATTAAGCTAAGAGTTTGAAAATGATGAAGTTCATCGAAAATTAGTGTGTGTTAAATAAACCTCAGATTTTTGAACAACAGCCTGTACCTATCACCCGACTCCCGAGATTTTTCTTCAAAATTCAACGTTCAAATCTCGAGATTTAACGTATACGGAAATATCACTGACTCAGAACTCGATGCGTCGACAAGATCTGTTTTCTGAAAAAGCAGAAATTTTTTTTCAAACTTCCTGATTTATCGGTGTCTATGGCGTGCGTAATTGGATAAGTCTGACACATAGCAAAATCTGAACCCTTCATTCACACTTACGACACGTAGCAAAATCTGAACCATTCATTCACACTTATGACACATAGCAAAATCTGAACCATTCATTCACACTTATGACACGTAGCAAAATCTGAACCATTCTTTCAAACAGCTCGTCTGTCCTATAAATTCGCTTCACCTCTCCACTATATACTCACACCTCTCCGATAATATTTTCTCTCATTCTTTAGATAACACTCTAAGAGGATGCAGCATCATTTAGAGATTCATAAAATCAAATACTTGATCTTCTCAGATAGAAGCAAAATTATTATTGATCAAGTTTCCACGAAGCAAGATTATTATTGATCATGCTTCTCGGTTGAAGTACCTCTCTCATACACCAGGTTGATGGGAAGATCTTTAGTATACACTCCAAATATATCTTCCTCATCCGAATCATCATCCCGTTCATACAACTGTTGATACACCTGAAGCTTTGTATGACAGAAGAGAGAGAGTACGTAATATATGGGCATCATCCCATGTCCTTCCCGGATTGCTTAAATCATCAGCATCTTTAGGCATATGGCAAGGGACATCATATCCTTTCAACATCGAACCCCCAATCCAACCAAACCACTAGGATGAAGAATCTTACAAATATGAATGTATTTGTTTTATTTCTTTGTACCAAATAGGAGAAATATGTTATATTAGTTAGTTGTTCTATGTTTGAACTAAATCAAAGGAGAAATAAATTTTTTTTTGGTTGTTTAAAATGTTGAATGATGTTTGGAGATATTGAATATAATATTTATTTTTGATGATGCCAAGGGGGAGAAAGATATGACATTTTTTGTATCTATTAATGAATTATCGTATCTATTGGTGAATTATCATATCTATTGGTGAATTATTATATCTTGCAATAAAATGCGCATATATGTTGATTGCTTGATAATACTTAAATGACAAATTGATCTATGCATAAAGATAGGGGGAGATTTAAAAATCTCTAATATAAAGATATGCATTATTTTAGGGGGAGCTTTTCAAGAAAAGCTTCAAAATCATAAATCGTATAAAAATATCATATCATATGTGTCATCATCAAAAAGGGGGAGATTGTTAGCCTCAAGGTTTCAATAATTATTAATTGGCTAATTAATCCAAGGACATTCATGTAGTTTTGATGATAACCATGATTTTAAGTTGTTCATTAATGATATTTTCATATGAACTAATGATTTATGTTTTAAAGCTTAATTTTGACTATTGATTTAATTGGACCAAGATGGCCAATTCAAATATCAAGCAAATGCAAAGTTGATAAGTTGCAAATTCATTGAAGATCAAAGTCATCAAGACTCAAGACAAAGAAATCAAGCTCAAAGACAATGATCCGAGACATATGAGAAGTAAGAGTTAGGTTTTGTAAAGTTTATTAAGATTTGATCTTTAAGGCTCAACTTTAAAACCAACTTCAATTGAAAAATCTCTTAAAGTTTTCAAAAGACAAACTTGATTGGTTGAAATTCAAATGTAAGACAACCATATCAATTGAAAAATCTTTTAAAGTTTTCAAAGACAACTTGATTGGTTGAAATTCAAATGTAAGACAACCATATCAATTGAAAAATCTTTTAAAGTTTTCAAAGACAACTTGATTGGTTGAAATTCAAATATAAGACAACCATATCAATTGAAAAATCTCTTAAAGTTTTCAAAGACAAACTTGATTGGTTGAAATTCAAATATAAGACAACCATATCAATTGAAAAATCTCTTAAAGTCTTCAAAGACAAACTTGATTGGTTGAAATTCAAATATAAGACAACCATATCAATTGAAAAATCTCTTAAAGTTTTCAAAGACAAACTTGATTGGTTGAAATTCAAATATAAGACAACCATATCAATTGAAAAATCTCTTAAAGTCTTCAAAGACAAACTTGATTGGTTGAAATTCAAATATAAGACAACCATATCAATTGAAAAATCTCTTAAAGTCTTCAAAGACAAATTTGATTAGTTGAAATTCAAATATAAGACAACCATATCAATTGAAAAATCTCTTAAAGTCTTCAAAGACAAACTTGATTGGTTGAAATTCAAATATAAGACAACAATATCAATTGAAAAATCTCTTAAAGTCTTCAAAGACAAACTTAATTGATTGAAATTCACATGCAAGACAACCATATCAATTATGGTTGAAAAATCTTAAGAAGAAAAGTTTTCAAAGAAAACAAATTGATTGATTGAAAATCAAGAAGAATGCAAGACAACATGATGGCTATAAATACTACCCTTTCTTCATTTCTAAACATCAAGCATACAAGAGAAATCAAAGATAGAAAAGATAACATCTTATACATCAATCCATCCTTCTCAAGCTTATATTTTCATATCATTCAAAATCCTTGATTGAAAATTTCTCTAAACACTTTTTGAGCCATATTGATCAAATCCTTGATATACTATTAGAGTGAGCATATTGTGTACAATTACTCTTTGAGAGAGCCTTATCTTGTACAACAAATACTTTGTTGAAACCATGTGAGTGTTTTTGTTAGGGTTTTGGTATAAATCCTAAGTAGTGAAAAGGAT